>NMUG010005674.1:0-13002 GCA_002855965.1 Monotropa hypopitys | reverse complement strand
TTTCTCTTCTGGACGTTGATCTTTGGAGTTTGTCGTTTGCCCTGTTGGCTTCGACTGTTTCCTGGTGGTTGAGTTTTGGCTCCCATTCTAGTTGTGTGGTTGGCTTCTTGTTCGATAGCCCGGTTGTTGTTGGATGTTCGCTCTTGGGATTGATTTGATCTCCCTGTCTCGTTTCGTTTCTTGTGTAAGTTGTGGAATCTCGGAATGACCTTACTTGTGGGATTGTGACTAGTGGTTGCTCTTGATGGTTTAGTGGTTGTGACTTCTTTGGGAAGTAAGGATGTCTCGGTGTAGTAAGGCCTTGTAGTAGCAGAGATGGTGTGTGATTCACTTGGGATGTGAAATGTCCTTGGGATAGTAGGTTCTTTTGTGGATTAGTGCTAGTGGTTGATGTATGTTGTGTTATACCCTTTCTTGATGTGAGAGTTGATCTTGACTTGTGGTTTGAGGTTCTTTGAGGGTTTGTGTTTAACTTATTGCCTTGAGGTTACAGTACTTCTTGGTTGATTGAGAAGGATGAAAGATTTAAGTGTGGTCTCCTATTCTTGTGGTAGCCTTAAGTTGTGACTTGAAGTCTTACGAGATGGACTGAGTTGTGTAGGTCCACTGATGATTAGGTGGTTACTTGATCATTTGGGTTGTTTGGTTAATTGAATTGTGGAACAACTTGAAAAATAACCTTCTGTTGAAATTGTCTCAGTTGGTTGTTGGGCTTGTGGTGTCAATTTTGTGTTAGACCTTCTTTTGAGGTGCCTTGGTGTGTGTCGATGAGTTGTCGTTGTTGTCGTTGTATTATGAGCTGGGAAAGTGATTTGAGGATTTTAGTTCTCTCTTGATGTTTAGAGTGATAGCGCGTGTGTGACTATCTTGTGGTTCTTCCTGGAAGCGGCATTTGGGTTCTTGCCTTGTCAGATGATAATGTGGAGAGTAAGTGATTTTGGATTGAGAGATAGAAGTGTAATGACCTTGTTTGGTGACTTAGAGTTTAAAATGCAGTATTGGTTGAAGTCATTAGTTTGGTAGAGATAATTGGTTTGGGTTGATGACCTGAGGTGTCATGTGTCTTGCGTGATATTTGGAGATGTGAATAGAGTTTGCTTTCTCATTTGGGCATACGGTTGTAGGAGGCAAATCATGCTTGGGTGTTCCTTTTGACTTCGTCTTGGCGGTGATGTGTTGTTCGCCTTGCACGTATGGATTTATCTACTTCGTAGAACTTGTTGTCGGGAATCGTATCCCTGCTTCGCACACTCTTGTCTCGTGGGTTTCCTTCTTACGTTTGTTCTTGTTCGCCGTGTCTTCGTGCGAATCCTGATTGTTGTCGTATCCGTTGGCGCCGTGTCCGTTTGCATTTGGACGCTTCTATTCTGCGATGTTGCCTCTCTTTGAAACTTGTTTGAGAGTGTGTTGTGGGATTTGTCTATGGTTGGTGTGATCAGTGAGATGAGTTTACCTTTGTGTTGTGCAGTTGTGTTGCGAGTGTTGGGTAGAATGTATGCGTCTCTTTGAAGTCGACTGCACCGACTTGGTTTGTGGTGATGTTTGGCGTGACTAGTGTGTGTAGTCCATGTCATGTGGTGTAGGAATGAACATGATGGATTATTTTGAGAAGGTGACTGGCCAGCACATCTCAAATCAAACTTCATAGTCATTCTGGTACCGCGCTAGGTGTGTGCGGGTTGGTTTGTGAGATTTTGATTGTTCGGTTCTTCTTTTGATGGCGTTGTATTTGTTTGGTGTGATTTGGGTGGCATAGTTGTTGTGTGACCATCCCTTGCGGGTTGTCTTGTTTTCAAATCTTGCGTCGTATCGGTTGGATTGTTCTTATTCTGTTCGGAAATCTTTTCGGGGTCGTTTTGCGCGTTCGTGGTGTTAAAGTCGTTGTGGACTTCTTTGCGATAGTCGAAAATCATTCTTTTATTTTTCTAAAATTTTTAGAAAAATATTTGGAAAATTTGAAGTACCCGTATTGTGTCCACATCGTGTCTGTACCGTATCCGCGTATCGGTACCGTATCGGCGTGTCCTAGAAGTATCCTTAGTGTACCGGTGTGTTCTCGGTGTATCCTAACCGTATCGGTGTATCCTCGGTGTGTCCGTGGCGTGTCGGTGTATCCGCACCGTACCCTTCGCATGTCGGCGTATCCACACCGTATCCCCTCGTATCTGTGGCGTTTTGATACTCGGAAATTTTCTCGGCATGTCCACACTGTGTCGTGGTATGTCCTAGCATTTTTGTGGAATTTTCG
The DNA here is from genome assembly GCA_002855965.1 of Monotropa hypopitys. Taxonomy (NCBI): domain Eukaryota; kingdom Viridiplantae; phylum Streptophyta; class Magnoliopsida; order Ericales; family Ericaceae; genus Monotropa; species Monotropa hypopitys. The sequence continues at coordinate 10,754 of NMUG010005674.1, read as the reverse complement.
GAATTTTTCGGGGCGATATTCTTGCGGTTTGACCTCCGTGTCGTGTTCTTGTTCAAGAAGGTGCGTTTCTAGCTCGTTTGTTCGTTGTGGGAACTTATGGTTACGCGAAAACCATTTTGTTGAAAATTCTTGACTCTCTCGAGGACGACGTTGTTTGTGTAATATCGGTTTTTCTTCGGCATATTGTTTGCGACGTACTCCTTACCTTGCGGCGTGTTGCGCGTTTAAGGAAGTTGGTGGTTTGTTCAATTGTGGTTGTTGTAGAGCGTTATTTTGGATGACATTGTTGTCAATTGTGAATCTCTTTTGGCGTAGTCGTTCGTTGGTGGAGTTGTTTCGGTTGAAAACCTCCTTGTTGTTGTCGGTCCTCGTCGCGAATTTATTCAAGCGTTTGGTGCTTTTGGGTGTTATCCTCCTCGTCGTGGCATATTTCGATTCTTCTATCTTGGAAATTTCGAGGACGAAATTTTTGTAAGGAGGGTAGTTTGTCACATCCGGAAAATTTAATTATTTTCCATCCGTTTAAAAAAAAATCAATCGATTAAATCTTTTTTTGGGATTTAATTTTTTTAATCGTTCAGTTTCCTGCGGCTCGTATTTTAATTTACCGATCCTGTCTGAGTGAGGCAAGTCTTGGGTTGTGAGGTTTTGTGTTCTGAGCATGGGTAAGTCGTTGTGGCGAAATTCGGGTTGCGTATTGATCCTCGGAATTCGTTCGAAGGAGTTTATGTATTATTTAGATTCAATTGATTTAATTAAAGTAAATTCCTTAATTATAAAATCAAAAATAAAAATAAAAAGAGAAATGCTACAGGTAGGTTTTCCCCTATATCCCTTACCCCCGTATGTCTTCTTCTTCAAAGAAGAACTCCCCCAAACCCTACACCATTGTTGGCGCCGCAGCCCCCCGCTACCTCTCTATCTCCCTCACCTCCCGTCGGCCTCCCCTCCCTCCGGCGAACCCCTCACCCGAACTCCCCCCCTCCACCCTCTTGGACTCTCTCCCTCCTACGCCCTCTCCTCCCTGCGCAGCCCAACCCCCTCTCTCGCGCGCGATTTTCCTCTCCTGAACCGCGTGTCTCTCTCCCTCTCTGTCTCCCTCTCCGTGGCTATCTCTCTCGGCTCTCACAGTCTCCTCCCTCATCTCCGGTGCGCGGCTGTGGCGGCGGTTGGCGGTGCTCTACCACGGCTGGTGGTGGGCGGCTACAACGCGTTGTGCGCGGTGATGCGGTGGTTCAGTTAAGGAGGAAGGTGCTGCGAGGTCACTGGTGGTGGTTGACGGTGGGTATTGGCGCGGATTCAGCGAGGTAGAGTTAAGGATGAACGGGTAGTGTTCACGCGACGACGGCGGTCCAGGCTTAAGTTCGCGGTTCGCGACAAAAGATGCGTCGACGATTATGTGAGGTATACTCTATTCGTTCGACTCTTGTATTCGAGTTTACTGTATGCGACACTGTATGTGTGCGGGCACCTGATTAGCTGTATGTGACTGTATGTGCAGTGGTTGAGCGTGTGACCTTGTTGGTGCGTGACGATTGAGATTCAGTCAACCGTGAGACTTCGCGTCAGTGGGTAAGACCTTGTTCTTCTCGTTTCAGTGTTTTAAATCATTCACCGTCGATTAGTGACTATTAGTTGGATTTTAGGTGTCAGACTTAGCGAACGACGATAATTAGTGGCGCGCAACGTTCGAATCTTGGCCACCGCTTGTGATCGCGTCAGCATGTATATCTTCTTTCCCGTTTAATTGTCGATAAATCTTAATCGGTAATGTATAAGTAGGAGGTGTGATATTGTTGGGTTCCTGCTTGTTGTTGTTGTTGGCGCCTTAGTGTGGTTGTCCTATTTTGAGCAGGTTCATGCCCAAATTTATAGCAAATTCCTTATCGGCAATTGTTTCAGACATTCCAATCGAGATAGAGTTCTCTATCCCTCTCGTTTGTGCTGTTGGTGTTGTACCACCCTCTCGTTTGTTTTTATGAAATTCTGTCAAGTCTTTTATATTCACAAAATTAGTATCAAAGTGTTGCCGTTCACTAAGATTGGTCGCGTTAAGTTTTGTCTAGGGTCGTTACGTTTTTCCTAGGACGTTGGTTGTTCGATTCCAAGTTCGATTGTGAAAAACCCCAATTCTTGTAAAAATCCATCGTTGTCGGTTTATGAAATCAAATTGGGGATTTTGGTTTGTTTTGGACGTTCTTGGATAGTTTGTGAGTCAAATGGTACTTTGACATGTTTTTGGCAATGAATCGAAAAAATGGAATGTTTTGTGAATAAACGAAAGTATTTTGGAAATACGGAACGATTTGTGAACGAATGACACATTTTGTGAAATGAACAGAAATGTTTTGGAAATGGACGTTTTGTGAATAAACGGAAATGTTTTAGAAATAACGGAAAAGAAAGTCACATTTTGAGTTGGTATGTTGACTAGGAGGTTGGTTTCCCTAGGTCACACGGAATGATGGTACGAAATGATAAAATGTGACACATGGCTCTTTACGAGGATTGGAATTGTATAGTGGGATTGGCCCACCGACTCTTCGGAGGATTGAGGATTATCAAGTGCTTTTTATTCAGGTTGAGGCTTTGGGATGTACCGAAAGGGGTCTCCCACGACATTGCGCAATGGGGGTAGTACTAAACCCTCCCGACAGATGGGGAATCGAGGAATAGACGTGTAGAGGACTGATCCCCTCTATGAACGGAATGGCTAAGAATGATTGATAATACTTGATAGATTGAGAATTGCCTTGCTCCTACTAGAAGGCACGGAAATAAAATACACGTGACACTTGGAACAAAACGGGAATTGTAATACGTTTGGAATACGAAAATGAGTCTTTTACTTAGTGTGAGTCAACACTTGACACGATTCCCTATTGGCCTTATCTAGGCAGTTTCTTGTAGAAAAGATTCGTTACGAGTACTCTCTTCTCCCGAGTCTTGGTTAGACACGATACTTTACTACTTTTCTTTACTATGAGTCAGGTATGGAATTTTGAAAGAAAAGGAAATGTTTTAAAGATAATGAGATCCATCGCATTGCATACTTACATTATTTGCACTATCACACACGTGCATCCCAATAGTATAGACAGTAGGAGATGGATTATCTCTACCAGGCGGTCGTGCCTGACCCTCTACTTTTGTAGGACTTACCACTTGGACTTGGAGCTGCTGGATCCTTCACAGGACTTGAGGCTGGACCGGACAGTAGTGATAGGTTGTCTTTACTTTCAGTATCATACTTTCTTTTCATTACTGTTGGTCGTGTTGTACGGGATTATCATATGAAATCCCATTTGGCCTTTCTCTTTTATTTGGGACACTGTTGTACAGGGTTATTTTATAAAACCCTTTTTGCCTCTTTTCAGTTATATTTCATTTCAGAAAGAGCTGCCAGGTCAGTTAAGTGGCAGCGCGGCCATTGGAGGAGCCGCAGCAGGAAGTTCGAATGCTACTCAACCAGCGCGGCAAGGCAACAAACAGGTCGCCGCAACCCCGAAGACTTCCCAAAGTCCTTACACACCATCCTCCCAACCTATCAAATGTTACAGGTGTGGAGAGCCAGATCACCGCTCTAATAACTGTCCGAACAGACGTGTTGCCAACCTTGCCCTGTAAGGAGATAAAGAACAAGAGTTGTTAGAAGACCAAGCTCCGGAGTTTGATGAAGAGGAAGTGGTGGAAGCTGATGAGGGAGTGATTCTAGTTGTTCGGAGATTATTGTATTCTCCAAGGATAGAAGATGAGACTCAAAGGCATAACATCTTTCGCACTCGCTGCACAGTTGGACAGAGAGTGTGCGAGCTGATTATTGATGGAGGAAGCACCGACAATATAGTTTCCCGAACTACAGTGGATAAGCTTCAGCTAAAGACAGAAGCTCATCCCAATCCGTATAAGATTGGATGGATTAATGACGGTGGAGAAGTCAATGTCAATGAATGTTGTGCGGTACAACTTTCCATTGGCCAGAAGTACAAAGATGAGGTGATATGTGATGTGGTAGACATGTCAGCTTGCCATTTGCTGCTAGGCAGACCTTGGCAATACGATGTTGGATCTACCCACAATAGGTGTCTCAACACTTACTCATTCATGCAGCATGGGACCAATATTACTTTGGTTCCCATGGGAGAACAAAAGCCTAAGGAATCCCGCACTGCAAGCAAGACTTTGCTAGTAGTGCCAGAGTTGGGGGAAGAGGAGATGGAGGAGCATGAAGTGCATGTAGTGGTAGTAAAGGGAGAAAGCTCACAGCCGACCAGCATACCTGCCGAGCTAACACCCCTTGTTGAAGAGTTTAGCTCAGTCCTTTCAGCCGAGCTGCCAGACGGATTACCCCCAGCACGGGACATTCAGCACCAGATAGACCTGATCCTAGGATCTCATCTCCCCAACTTGCCGCACTACCGGATGAGCCCAGCAGAGCATGCTGAGTTGCAGACCCAGATCAGTGAGCTGATCAGATAGGGGTTTCACCAAGAGAGTCTGAGCCCATGTACAGTGCCCGCACTGCTAACACCAAAAAAGGATGGGAGTTGGAGAATGTGTGTTCACAGCCGAGCTATTAACAAGATTACCATCAAGTACCGTTTCCGCATTCCCTGACTTGAGGATATGTTGGACCAGTTGGCAGGAGCTACAATCTTTTCGATGCTAGATCTGAAGAGTGGCTATCATCAAATCAGAATCCGCCCAGGAGATGAGTGAAAGACAGCCTTCAAGACCAAGGATGGCCTGTACGACTGGCTTGTGATGCCATTTAGATTGTCTAATGCCCCAAGTACGTTTATGTAGCTTATGACTCAGGTACTCTGGTATCTTATTGGATCCTGTGTTGTTGTTTATTTCGATGATATTTTGATTTATAGCCATAGCCGACAAGCGCATCACCAACACCTGAGAGAGGTCTTGGTATTATTAAGAAACAACCACCTTTGTGTCAACTTGAAGAAATGCAGTTTCTTGACCAACAACCAAGTATTTTTTGGGCTTTGTGGTCAGCGCAGATGGGCTGATAGTTGATCAAGAAAAGGTCAGAGCTATTCAAGAATAGCCAACACCCACATCCGTACACGATGTGAGGAGTTTCCATGGGTTGGCTACCTTCTACAGGAGGTTCATAAAGAATTTCAGTACCATTACGGCACCAATGATAGAGTGCCTTAAAATAAGCAATTTTAGTGGACCGCTGATGCCGAGCAGAGCTTTACCGAGCTCAAGGAGAAACTATCCTCAGCACCAACCTTAGCTCTTCCCGATTTCAGCAAGCTGTTTGAAGTCCACACGGATGCCAGTTACGTCGGCATTGGAGCTGTCCTATCCCAGGAGGGCCGCCCAGTGGCCTATTACAGTAAAAAGCTAAACGAAGCAAGAAAGAATTGGACTGCCTACGAGTTGGAACTCTATACTATTATCCAAGCTCTGAGAGTTTGGAAGCACTAACTCATTCATCAGGAGTTCGTACTACACACTAACAACAAGGCCTTGGAGTTCCTGAACAGCTCACCTACCATTAACTGAAAACACGCCAGATGGATTGCCCGTGTTCAAGCTTTCAAATTTGTTTTGAAACACACTACGGGAACCTCTAACCGAACCGCCGATGCCCTGAGCCGCAGAGCATCCCTTCTTGTTGTTGCCCGCACAGAACTAGTGGGATTTGTTTTCCTCAAGGAGTTGTACGAGGAAGATGAGGATTTTCGGGATTTGTGGTCACAATCCCAGCTCAACAAGATAGGATTGAATGGATTTCTTATCCATGAGGGGTATTTATTTAAAGGAAACCGGATGTGCATTCCCAAATCGTCATTACGGGAGTTGCTAATCAAAGAGTTTCACTGTGGAGGACTTGGGGGAAACGCAGGCCGAGATAAGACTATCTAGCAGGTGGAGGATAGGTATTATTGTCCCCAGCTCAAGTGAGATGTTGGTCGATTTATTCAGAGGTGTTACACCTGCCAAACGGCTAAGGGTCAGACCCAGAACACAGGACTCTACACTCCATTGCCTGTTCCCGAGGCACCATGGGAAGATCTATCCATGGATTTTGTGCTCGGGTTGCCCAGAACACAAAGAGTTGTAGATTCAATCATGGTCGTGGTTGATAGATTCTCGAAGATGGCACACTTTGTGGCCTGCAGAAAGACACATGATGCCTCCAACATTGCCAATCTCTTCTTCAAAGAGATTGTTCGTCTGTACGGCATACCCAAAACCATCACCTCAGACAGGGACAACAAGTTTCTCAGCCACTTCTGGAGAACATTGTGGGCCAAGTTTGAGACCAGCCTCCAGTTCAGCAGCACATGTCACCCACAGACTGATGGTCAGACGGAAGTCGTCAATCGCACACTTGACAATATGCTACATTGCCTAGCTGGAGACAAGCCCAGGCAGTGGGACCTCCAGTTGACCCAAGCTGAGTTCGCCTTCAACAACACCATCAACAGATCCACAGGATACACTCCTTTCTAGGTTGTGTATCATCATGTCCCAAACCATACTCTGGATCTTGTTCCTCTACCTTCTCACCCAGTAGCCAGCCGAGCACTGAGCAACAGACGCTGTCCGCACACTCATTGACACCAGGGTCAGACTTGAAGAGTCCAATGCCAAGTACAAGTCTCAGGTAGACAAGCGCAGGAGGAGGAAGACATTCAAAGAAGGAGATTTGGTTATGGTTCATCTACGCAAAGACAGGTTCCTAATAGGAACATACGGAAAGCTGCAGATGAGAAGAGTGGGACCTTGCAAAGTCCTTAGAAGAATCAACGACAATGCATACAAGGTGGATCTTCCTGGTGATCTGCACATTTCCAACACCTTCAACATCGGAGATCTGATTGATTATCACCCTCCCGAGCACTTAGAAAACTCGAGGACGAGTTCATCTTTAGTGGGGGAGCCTGATGTAGGACAAGGGCCTACATGTACCCTCAGTAGAGCTGCCAAGCAGACCTTAGCCCTAGCCGAGCAGACCTTAGCCCCAGCCGAGCAACCAACCCCTTCTTTTCTTGCAGCCGCACAGCCTACACTCCTAGTCGAGTTGCCACCCCGCGCATCAGATGCCGAGCTTCCATACTTGCCGCACTGTGCTTGATTGCCACAAACTTAATTGTGCAATGTGATCTAGAAAATATAGAAGGATGAAGAATAAAACAGAAAATGGAATGAATCTCCCAAGTACAAGTGATTCAATCCTTTGGTTTGTCATTCAAGCATAATAAATCTGGTAAGAACCAGGTCATTTCCACAGGGAATCATGGGATCTGCATTTAATTATGAAAACAGGTTAGTACTTCATTGAGTGAATGAAAACAAGAGTCTGAGTTTGTGAGTTCAGGAACCCACATTGGAGGAGAGAGATAAACAGGGTATTTTCAATAGTTTTGGAATTTAATCTTCAGAATTAGTGAGATCTAAGATTCACTCATACTATCTCCCAATTTATAAATTACACAAGTTTTATCCACCTAACATTAGGATAGAACCTGGAAAATATTTCTTGAAAATCCAATTTCTAAGAACACAAAGAATAACCAACTAACATTAGGTTACTCTTTGGAAGATGTAAACGTTAAAGCAATTATAAAGAGAAGGGGAGATGAAGATGAAGTAAATCTACTAATCAATTTGGATCAATCTAGACCAAGTCAGGATTCAAGCATTGAATATGCCAATTTCTAGGATTGTCAATACTCAATCAAGAATATACTCAACTCTAAATGATTTCAAATATGTAGATCTAGACTCCATTACATCTCAATCAGTGAATCTTGAACCTGATTGAGAGTTAGGTGAATTAAACCCAAGGATCCCTCAAATTCTTTAGATCAATTCCCTAAGATTATAATCCATAAAAGAACTAACTAAATTAAGGAGATCTAAAGATTTAAAGGAAAACAAGAACATTTCAATTAACAATCTGAAACAGAGATGAACTCAACAATTCTTGAAAACAGAAATTAATAAAAGCTGAGAATTGAAAATGTGCAGGAAAATAATTCTGATCTAATGTCTACTCCTACAAGTTGAGAGAGAGAGTTCCTAAGACTAGACCTTCCGTTTATGGAACGAAGGGCCCCTAATAAATGAGTATCCTGTTCTATTTATACGTCTTTTCCCCACAAATGCTTGAAATGCTCCATCAGTTTTGGCATAATTGCATAATTTCCCAAGAATCACTTATGTTCAACAACTAACTGGACTCCCGGAATCATAAAACTGCTATTCCGGAAATTGGAGGGTTGAGCTATCTTTTTCTCTGTTCTTCCGGAATTTCCCTCCTTTACTTCCAGAAATTGCTTTTTAATCCTTTCTGTTTGCCTTGCTCTCCCGGGAGTTGAAATGTGCATTCCCAGGAGTCTTCTTCTCTGTTGCTTCCTCATTGTCTCCTCATCTACCTTCTCCTGGAAATTCGTGGGCTGCTTTCCCGGGAATACCATGCTCTGCTTACATCACTCTTATATCTTGGGATCATTTTTCGGTACTTGGTCCTCCATCTTCCGGAAGTTGGCATTGTCCCTCACTGCTCCTGCAAATTCTGAGTTGTTCTTCCGGGAGTTCAAGTAGCTTTCCCCTTTTCTTACTCACCAATTCCCGGAAGCTTGATGTGTTTTTCCAGAAATTCTTGCTCTTTTTCCCTTCATGATCACTTGTCTCCTTCTTGAGTATCCTGCAATTAGACTCGCATGCAATTGTCTACACAAATAACTGTTAAGTTTTCTTTTCATCATAATCACTCAATTTATCAATTTGCATTCAACTCAAGCAATTTCCAAACTTAACATTAGATTCATGCAAAAGTTAGAGGAAATGATGACTAAGATTTGCACATTTGAGTGTCAATCACACCCCCTAACTTAGGACTTGCTAGTCCCTAGCAAGGAATCATTCAGAACCATCACTACAAGTGTATTCATGCCAAGAAATTAATCACACAATGTCAGTTTTCAACTCATCAGGATAATGGCAAAATCTCAAGTCAGCTTTTCTTTCTTTTACAGAAGCACAATAGAATCATTAAGGTTCACCCATGCACTCAGATAACATCAAACAGTTTTAAGTCTCAACTTCAAAGCTCTCCAAGGTGGTTACTCAGCAATAATGTATGATCTCACATGTGACAGGTTAGTATAGGAACCCACCCCAAAGATTTTTTTCTGGCAAGAATTTCACATCTTTTTCCATTCTAAGAATTTTTAGACAAGGCTATGAATGAATTGGAGATCTATAGTATGATAAGTGCTAATCCTTAGTAGACCCATTAAAGATCATGCAGGACTTTTAGCTTATAATGAGCAGAAGGGTTAAGGAAATTGTAAATGACAAGTATATTCAGCTTGGATCCTACCCCTTTTCTTGTCATTTACAAACAAACAGATCTTACCAAAAACTATTCAGAGTTTTATGAGATTATTAACAACAAAGATTCCTAACAAGACTGTAAACAAATTCTAGATGCTTCCTTCCAAGTTTCTTCAATCCAGATCTACTGTTTTTGCTTTCCCTTTTTCTTTTTCTTCTTCTCCACCCTTCGATGGTTGTGATGGGCTGGCAGTGGTTGCAGTTGGTGGTCTCTGTGTTGGTGTTGGTGGACGAGTGTTGGGTGACATGGTTGGCATTTGGGGAGGTCTTCCATAGTTGGCCCATTGCATTAAGCCCAATGTCCCACTCATGATGATTTGTTCCCTTTGGCTTGAACTTTGTGTTTCTAGTGACAACCACCTTCCTCCCTTCAGCACTGCATCTTGGAAAGCCACATTATTTCTCTCATAGTAACTTTGTTGATTTTGGATGATGGCTATCTTTTCTGAGTTTTCATTCTGTTTTTCTTCCATCTTCTCCAATCTCTGTGTATTGACTTTCTGTTGTTCTATTAACTCATCTAATCTTTTTGAATCCTCTCCTTGTTTTGCCATCATCACCAGCATCATATCTTTGATTTCCCCGAGGACTTGTTCAAGTTTAGGATCTGCTGTGAAACTAGAAGAGGGTTGAGAGGGTTCAATTCTGATTGAGGCTTGGGTGTTGGTTTCAAAGATTGGAAGTGTTGGGCTGATTTCTGGCCTTGGAATAGTGGGAGGGGCACCAACTTCATTTTCAGCAGGGATGGAGAGGGGTCATACCCCAAATAGAGTATCCTTGTGATACATTGGATGAGTGTGCTGGGCACACGAACTATCACATATAGTGATAGCTATTTTGAAAAAAGAAAGTGGAAAGGTTTTAAAAAATGGTCTGCGGCCATATACATATGTAAAAGCATGGGATGCATGGGGTTGGAAGTATGTTTTTTGGGGGTTGGACTCTTGTTTCTTGCAAAGTATAATCCTTGCATGTTTTTATAAATCTCTTGCAATTATGAAATCAATACATCCTATTCATACTCCGGTTTCCTTGTGTTTTATTAAATGCTTGGAAACTAGGTCTTGGAGCTAGCGGTCCACTTCATAGCTTGGTGAGATGACTTTTGGAAGAATGGATTTGGATAGATAGCTTGAGGCATAGCTTGAAGAGGTGATACTTGGCTTAGGTACCAGGATTTTTGGTTGAGAAGAACCTTGTTCTGTTAATCTTAATACTTTTACTTTTCCTTCTAGTAATTGTCCATAGAAGTAATTTGGTACATTGTAGTTTTGCTAGAAGAAAAGCTATGGCATTGAGTTTCATATTTTGTCTTTGTGGTTAGTTGATGCTTTATTTTAGAAATTGTTGACTCTTGGGTTTAATGATAAGGAAAA
>NMUG010005673.1:0-13002 GCA_002855965.1 Monotropa hypopitys | reverse complement strand
ACCTTTTCTTTCACTTGTACTTGAGGAGGTTAGTTGACGGACCTATTCTTAGGTCACCCTTACTGCTTGTGCTGTCTTCTTTCTACTGCTTCACTACTTGTGCTTCTTCCTACAGCTTGCTATTTGTTCTCCTCTACTGTTGCTCTTGTTTACAGCTTTACTGTTTGTGCTGGCCCCTCCTAGGCATGCACCACCCGTGCATATTTGGTAGTGGTCAGGAGTTTATCTACTGAGCCGTGGTATGCTCAGACCTTTGTGGTCCCCCCTACAGGTAGTTGCAGGGACTTGTGGATGTTGTTCAGCTTGGAGCTTCGTCAGCTTCCGGGTTTTCAGAGTTGGTCTCAGCAGGTTTCACTAGGTACTTTGTTGACTCTCGAGGGTGAGATGTACCCTCACTGTTCTTTTGTTTAGCACTTCAGTTGTAGCCGTTTGGCTTTTGTTCTACTTTCCGCTTTGTTTGTTCATATTGTATGATAAATGTAATGAGAACTTTAATGAAATGCATAGATACTACAAGTGTGGATTCCCCCTACTTTTATTTAAATTGTTTTCAAAAAAAAAATGGTTTGAAAATCTGGGGCGTGACAATCCGGGTAGCTGGATTTTGGTACCTTGAGTGGCTACTGGGAGCACTCACGACATTGTGCAATGGGGGTTTGACTGGGCCCTCCCAGTGTGTCGGGGAATCACTGGGAACTATACGGTTAGTTGGCTGATCCCCAATTATCCCACAACTAGCCGAAACTCAACATCTTATTTGATAATCCCCTTATTGTTCTATAAGGTGCGAAACTGAAATAACAAGTGAATCTTGGAAGAAAATGGGAATTGGAAAACGTTTTGATAACGAAAAATGAGTCTTTTACTTAGTGTGAGTCGACACTTGACACAATTCCCTGTTGGCCTTATCTAGACAGTTTCTTTTGGAAAAGATCAGTTACGAGTACTCCTTTCTCACGAGTCTTGGTTAGACACAGATGGTTTATTGTTTTTACCCTATGATGAGTCGGTTGTGAAATATTGGAAAGAAAGTAATTGTTTTAAATATAATGAGATCCATTGCATTGCATTACTTACATTCCTTGTATTGTCATACACCCGCACTCAATATTATAGACGTTAGGAAATAGATTATCTCTACCAGGCGGTGGTGCCTGACCTTCTACTTTTGTAGGACTTACCCCTTGACTTGGAGCAGCCGGATCCTTTACAGGACTTGGTGATGATAGTGGACCGTAGACTACCGGTTGTAGTTTTTCTTTACTGCATTGTACTTCTTTCTTTTTATTGGCCGCCTTGTACAGGATTATTTTATAAAATCCTATTTTGGCCCTTTTCTTTTAGTTGGACATTGTTGTACAAGGTTGTGTTATAAAACCCTATTCGTCTCTTTTAATTTGTATTAGAGTAGCGCAGGCGTGTTTTGTAATAAGTAGTGTAATGGGTAGTGTGTGTGTGTAGTAGATAGCATTTTACTTATCTGTTTGGATACTCGTTGCCTACTTCTAACACTTCCCATTATTTAATTAAAAAAATATGTTTCAAAATTTGAGAGTGTTACAGTTGGTATCAGAGCGCTCGTTCCGATTTACCTAAGTCTTTGGGTGAGACTTTTAGTCTCAATGAGCGCATCGTTTCTTTTGTGTAGCTCTGAGGGATTGCATTTAGGGTGCATGGTATGTGTATCTAGGCATTGAATGTGTGTGCATTGTATGGATCTCATAAAACAACAAGTTTTTATAACTCGAATTAATGAAATGGTTTAGAACTCCTTAAAGTTGGTCTTGTTATTGTCCTTTTGGGATTTTGAGTGAAATCCTATCTCTCTTGAGGTGACCTTTGAGCCTGTTTTGGCACTTGTTAGGGGATCCTGTCGATATTAGGCTTGTCTGTTCCTGTTATATCCTCTTGTTGATAGTGTTGTCACCTACTCTGTCGAGGCGAACAGTTTCGAGTTCCTTGTTCTTAGAGTGTAAACGAGTCTCTTCGTTGATTCTAGCAGTGATTTAGCCTCTTGTTCCTCGATATTGATCGTTGGTGGTTGCAGTCGTGGCTTGTCGAGCCTATTCCTTCGTAGGAAGCTGAGTCGTGTTGTCGTCGTGTTGTCGTCGTCATGTCTTTTGAGCCTACTTCTTAGTGGTAAATGGTGGAACTTTGTGGCAGTCAGTTGATTGATTCTTGTTTGCCCTTCTAGTAAGGATGATGAATCTGTTTACGATTGGTTAACCGTCTCTTGAGTTCTCTCTCTTGTGATCCTTGAAGAACTCTTTATGTGATATTTCTTGTAGGAGCGGGTCGTTCTTCTTGACGTTGGTATCTGGAACTTGTCGTTTACACCGTTGATGTCGATTCCCTTCCCGGTAGTTGAGTTTTGACTCCTTTTCTTGTTGCACGATAGGCCTTTTGCTTGGTAGTCTTGTGATTGATGGTTGTTTCACCTTGGGAATTGTTTGGATCTCCTGGATGTGTATAGTTCCTTCTGTGAGCTAGGAGATATTAGGATAACCTTGTCTATGAGATTGTGACTAGTAGTGGCTCATTGATGTGTTAGCATTTGGTGGTCTAGTGATGGTGACTCTCTTTGGGAGTGTAAGGCCTTGTCATGGTAGAGGTTGGGTGTGTTTCACTTGAGACGTGAAGTGTCATTGGGTTAGTAGGTTCTCCTTGCGGACTAGTACCGAATGGTTAGTGATGATAGTACTTTGTACTTATTTAATATGAGAGTTGATCTTGACTTGCGGTTTGAGGTCCCATAGGGATTTGCGTTGTACTTAGTGCCTTGCGGTCGCAGTTACATTTTGGCTAATTGGGTTGTAGAACAACTTGGGAGATGGCTTTGTACTAAAATTTGTCTTGGTTGGTTAATTGGGTTTGTTGAGTAATCTGGGAGTTAGACTTGCTTTGGGATGATTTGGTTTTGGCTTGAGGTATCGTGTGTTTGCTTGGGATTTGAAGACGAGAGTATAGTTTGCTTTCTCAATTGGGTGTGAGGTTATAGGAGGTGGACAATGCTTCAATGGGTTCCTTTCGCTTCATCTTGGTTGTAGAGTACTGTTAGTCGTATGCCCCTCTTGGCATGTCGATTTCCTCCTTGTTCAATTCTTTGCGGGATCGGTGAGTGGATGTCGTTCCTTGGTTGTTCATTGTCTTGTCGACTCTCTTGGATCAAGGTGCTTGATCGATGGTCTCTACCATCATTGTTGAAAATATTGTCATGTACACTCGTGCTTTATCCTTGTCGTTACCAGGATTCCTTGTTCTTTGGCGGTGTGCGATTCGACTTCTCGTGTTTCTTGTTGGCACTTGGTGGCATTTGCGAAAACTGTGCATTTTTTGGAAAATCTTCTTGCTCCTTATTTTCCAACTTTTGACGTTGCGACTGGCTGTTGCCATCTTCTTGTCGACTGTTTGTGGTACGTCTATCGTTGTGGCGCTTGTCGGAGTGGTAATGCGTTGTCTGTCTTGTGTGTGGACAATCATCTACTTCGTAGTGCTTGTTTTCGGGAATCGTCTCTTTGTTTCGTGCCCTCTTGTCTTACGGGTTGTTTTTGTGCGTTCGTTCTCGTTCGTCGTATCTTCGTGCGAATCCAACTTGTTATCGTATCCGTTGGCGCCGTGTCCATTTGCGCTTGGACATCTTTGTTCTGCGATGTTGTCTCTCTTTGAAACTTGTTTGAGAGTGTATTATGGTATTGGTTTGTGGTTGGTGTAATCAGTGAGACGAGTTTACTTTTGTTTTGTGTAGCTGTGTTGCGAGTGTTGGGTAGAATATATGTGTCTCTTTGAAGTCGACTGCACCGACTTGGATTGTGGTGATGTTTGGCGTGACCGGTGTGCGTAGTCCGTGTCATGTGGTGTAGGAATGAATATGAAGGATTGTTTTGAGAAGGTGACTGACCAGCACATCTCAAATCAAACTTCTTAGTCATTCTGGTACCGCGTTAGGTGTGTGCGAGTTTGTTTGTGAGATTTTGATTGTTCGGTTCTTCTTTTGGTGGTGTTGTGGTCATTTGGTGTGATTCGGGTGGCACGGTTGATGTGTGACCATCCCTTGCGGGATGTCTTACTTTCAAATCATGATTTGTGTCAGTTGGATTGTTCCTACCTTGTTCGGAAATCAAATTTGGGTTTTTTTTGCGCGTTCGTGGTGATAAAGTCGTTGTGGACTTCTTTGCGGTAGTCAAAAACTGCTCTTTTATTTTTCTAAAAATTTTAGAAAATATTTGGAAAAATCGGAGTGTCCTAGGAGTATCCTTTGTGTATCGGCGTGTCCTAGGAGTATCCTTGGGGTATCGACGTATCCTTACCGTACCGGTGTGTCTTCGGTGTATCCTTACTGTATCGGCATGTCCTAGACGTGTCCTTGGCATGTCGGCGTGACCTCGGTGTGTCCTCGGCGTAACCTTGGCGTGTCGGTGTATCCTAGACATATCCTTTGCGTGTCGGCGTATCCGTACCGTATCCCCTCGTATCCTTGGCATTTCGGCACTCGGAAACTTTCCCGACATGTTTACATTGTGGCGTGGCATATTCTAGAATTTTGTGGAATTTTTCTGAAATTTTTCGGGGTGATATTCTTGCGGTTTAACCTCCGTATTGTGTCTCTTGTTCGAAAATGCGCGTTTCTAGCTTGTTTGACCGGTTTGGGAACTTTTGGTTGCGCGAAAACCATTTCTTTGGACATTTATATCTCTCTCGAGGATGTTTTCCTTTTGCTTGTGGTCGGTTCTTTATTTGTGTTTTGCAAAGTGTTTCGCGTGTTGCGACGTGGTGTGCGTTTAAGGAAGTTGGTGGTTTGTTTGGTTTGCGATTGTTGTTGGGCGTTGTTTTAGGTGAAACCGTTGTCGATTGCGGATCTCTTTTGGCGTTGCTTGTTCGTTGGCGGGGTTGTTTCGGTTGGAAACCTCTTTGTCGTTGTTGCCGGTTCTCGTCGCGAATTTATCCAAGTGTTTGGTACTTTTGGGCGTCGTTCTCTTCGTGATGTTATGTTTCGGTTTTTTTATCTTAAAAATTTCGAGGATGAAATTTTTGTAAGTAGGGTAGTTTGTCACACTCCGGAAAAATTAAATTATTTTTCCATTCATTTCAAAAAAATAATAATTAAATCCTTTTTTTGGATTTAATTTTATTATCGTTCGGTTCCTCGCAGCTCGTATTTTATTCTACCGATCCTGTCTGAGTGAGGGAAGTCTTGGTTTGTAAAGTTTTTTGTTTTGAGCGCGGGCAAGCCGTTGTGGTAGAATTCGGGTTGCGTTGTGGTCCTTGGGGGTTGTTCGATATTCGCGTGGGCATTTAAATGGTTTTGTTTTAATTTAATTATTTTAAAACAAAAATAAAAAAAGGTAAAAGAACATATCAGTCGGGGGGAGCCTCCTCGCTTTCTTCCCCGATGTCTCCTGCGCCGAAAACCCTAAGGGGGATTCCCCCCATTGTTGCGCCGCCCAGCTCCTCCTCCCCTCTCTCACTCTCGGCCTCTCCCTCTCCACTCCCTGTCGCCGACCTCCCTCTCCCTCCTCCCTCTCCCTCACCCGCGACAGCTCCCTTCCTCGAGCTCTCCCTCTCTCGGCAGCTCCCTCCCCTCTCCTTACCTCTGCGCGAATCCCCCTCTTCTCCCTCCCTCCTCTCACTCTCGGCTGCTTTCCCCCTCTCCTCTCCCGGCTCTCTCTCCTCTCCCCTTTCTCTCTCGATCCCACTCACCTCTCTTCTCCCTCTTCGCACACACACACATACAGCAGTGTGTGTAGTGGTGGTGGCGCGATGTGAGTGTGGTGGTGGTGGTGGTGATGCGTGGGCTGTGGTGGCGGGGTGGCGGCATCGGGTGATGGTTGGATAGTTGTGCGAGATGGGTTTGGTGGCTGTCATGGATGTGGTGGTGCGGCGGAAGAGTGTTCGGCGACTGATGGGCGTCGAGGTGCTGCGAGGTACAGTGAAGGATGGGCGAGTGGCGGCGCGCGACGATTGAAGCTTCGCGTCAGTGGGTAAGCCTCTGTTGCTCTCTGTTCAGTGTTCTGAATTGTTCGTCATCGATTGTGACTGTCTGTTGGGTTCTGTAGGTGCCAGCCCAAACGAGCGACGATAATCAGTGACGCGCAACTGTCAGGGCCTTGACCACCGCTAGTCGTCGCATCGGCAGGTATATCTCGTTTCCTATTTAATTGTCGTTGAGTCAATCAATGGTTTATGTCTGTAGGAGGTGTGAGAATGGGTTCCTGTTATTGTTGTTGCCTTAGTGCGATTCTCCTATTTTGGGCAGGTTGCTGTCGAAATTTCTAACAAATCTCTTGCCGGCGATTGTCACAGAAACTCCAATTGAGGTAGAGTTTTCTATCCCTCTCGTTTGTAGTATCGGTATTCTTTCTTCTCCCTCGCGTTACAATTTAAATTAGTCAATTTTAAAGTATTCACGAAATTATCTTTTTCGAGTTGTCGTTCGCATCAATCGATCAGTTGTGGGTATTGTCTAGGGTCTCTACGTACTCCCTAGGTTGTTGGTCGTTCGAGCAACGAGTTATTGTAACATCCAAAAAATTTAAATCTTTTTTTTGAATAGTGGTATTGAGCAAGATAATAAATAATAACAAAGCGCTATTACCATCCCCACATGATATAATAAATGAAAGGCACACACACACAAGCAAGAGTGTAAAATAAAGTTATTACAGACCCGGATATTATCTTTCCAGATAAAAGAAAGTGCGAAAATAAATGAAATAAAGCTCATACAAGGAGCTATAGTCTTCGAATCTTCAGAGAATGCAACAGACTCCAATCCATGCTATGCCACCGAATCCTTACCTAAAAAGTAGAGGAATAAGCAAAGCCTAGTAGAGAGATATAAACAAACGATATATATACTAGTTGTATGCACGTGCGAGTGTGCAGAAACGAAAGGTGAGATGCATGCATAAGGATCCAATAAACTTTACAAGGAATTTCCAAAATGATTGATATTATTCCAATTTCCGATTTCAATAGTCAAGCATCAAACAATTGACCTCCTTATCAAAATAAGGGATTCCAAAACATTTCCAATTTCCTTATCTAAATAAGGTTTCCAACTTATATAATTAAGAGTTTAGGCTATTTGTTTCTCGCTAGTAGCTCGTCAACTATTTAACCGTATAATTTCTCGTATTACCCGACTCGATGGGAGGGTCCAGTTAAACCCTCATTGCACAATGTCGTGAATGCGTAGCATTCATGGATCAAAATCCCATAAATATAGCCAACTCAAGGATCGATATCCATAATTACCAATTTGATCAATTCCAAAATCCTTATTTCCCAAAATCCATATATTTGGATCAAAGGTCAAATTGAAGATATTCCAATACTTTCCAAGGTACCAATTTGAAATTAAGGCCACCAATTTGATAAATCAAACCTTTAATTCCATTTGCCCCAATATTTTCAAAAACTAGGGTTTAGACGAATTTGGGGCTTTTGCGAATCAACCATTAGAGAGTTAAATTGATACCATAAGAAGGCCATAGATGATGTCAAAGAGTCCTAGACTAAACCTAACCCCAAAAAAATCCAAGAATATACTTACACTTGCATTACTCACGGATTTTGACTAAAACAATAGGAAGGGGAAGAGAAACTATGATATATATACATAGGGTTACAAAACTCTACCTCAAGATGTGCTTGAACCAACTCTAGGTGAGAGTTCTTGAGTTCTTATGAAAATGTGCTTACCAACGTGTAGGGCATGGTCCCGGGGAGGTCCTTTGTGAAGGACTTTAGCTCCAAAAACCTTTAAGGAGAGAGAGATTTGGGAGAGAAGTGGGAGAGGGGAAGAAATCGACTGAGAGGGAGAGAGAGAGAGAGGAAGAGCATATCGAAATGCTCGAATGGCAATGGCCACCAGGGGGCAATTATATCGAAATGGCAAGGAAGGGGAGGGTACCCCATTTCGATATGGGTAGAGGAGAGGGAGAATAAATTCCTTGATTGAATTAAAATACATGATTGCTGAACAATGTGGCAATCACCCAAACATCGATAAACATTCCCAATTCCATTCCCGAACCTTCTAAATATTTTCAATCATAAAATGTGGGTCCTAGGAAGGCTTAGATCACCAAATTTTTGATTTTATTCTATACAAATTCCACTAAATGTAATAGAAAATTAAAGAAAAATATATGGAAATTAATTAAAATTTCCGGAGTGTGACAAACTATCATCCTTATAGAAATTTTGTTCTCGAAATTTTCATGAACAACCAACAAAGATACAACAACAAGAATCTTCCATGAACTGAATAGTTCCGAATATTTCTCTCAAATCCAGGATGCGAATAGGTTATTCCTCGACATTGGCAAAGACAAGGACTAAAGACGAGGACAAGGTCCTTAATATTTGAGACCTCAACAGAATCAAATTAAGAATTTATGGGTTCGAAAGAGGTTATAAGGCCGAATATGAGTCCATAAGGCAGATACAAGATGAGAGCCTAAAGTTCAACACTCTCCCAATCTTTCCTTATCCTCATAACATGCCAGAAGTTGAAAGAATCTCTACAATCTCGTTGTAAATAAGGATAAAGAAATGACCAACTCACTCTACTCTGACTCGCCATCAAAACGAGGTATCCCAACTATATAGGGTATGACAAGATAGCTTCCAAAGCTAACAGGGAAGCGATGTACTGGATTAAGAATTTACCGAGAGGAGGAAAATACCACGCTTCCGCTATATTTCTCCACATCTAACTATTCACTTAGTGGGAAATCTTCACAAAGAAGGGGTGGTTCAATGACCATAATCTCAGAATACCACAAGGGAGTTAGTACCACCCAAACAATTATGTACCAACAGTCCAAAAATCTGAAGATCGCACGTCAACAACACATGCTAAAATGATACGGACACACTGATAGGATATGGACATGCCGATAGGATACGGACACGCCGATACGATACGGACAAGCCGATATGATACGGACATGCCGACACGATATGGACATGCCGACATGATACGGACATGCCGATATGATACGGAAGGAACAAAGGAACCATAACCACCGAACTTGAAACAGAGATGGAACTCAAGATCAGTTCGTTGTCAAGCACAACAATCATGAGACCGACACACTTAAGGTCAACTACTTGACCGAACAACTGCCACTAATCCACAATTCTCCGTCAGAGTCTCACACCACACCACAAACTCCGAGATAACTACATAAATCAGTATAGAACTCCAAGACCAAATTCACATTAAATACCTTTCAACCAACAAACTCTAGAATGACACCAATCTTCACATATAACCAAAACCGCACACATACCTAGCACGATACCGAAACGACTCATGTAAGTTTGTGTTCAGATGCACCGGTCAGCCGCCTTCTCAAATCAATCTTCCTTAGTCATTCCTATACCACATGGCATGGACTACACCCACACCCAGTCATGCCAAGCAACACTATGGATCTAAGTCAGTGCAGTCGACTCAAGGGGACACACACTCTACCCAAAACTCTCAACACAACTGCAGAAGACAAACAACACTTTTCCAGACCACAGAACCACAATACCACCTACTCTCGCAAGCACGATATCAAGAAGGGGCATTCTCCCTAAATCAGAGGTGATCAAACACTCAAGGGGTTAAGGCCATAAGAGAGATAATCGCCAATCCGAGTCGTAGAACGTCATTGTGAGAAGGAATGTCCACAAGAAAGCAACGCGCCAAGGCGAAACAAGAGCACGGTTGGAAGATGGGGAAGTCCACAGGATCCCACCATCTTCTTCCATTACAAGGAAGGATGACAATGGGCAACTACTCCCTGTCAACACTCGCTAGGAGAGAGCCAGAAGTATAACGTATGGTTCTGCAATCACGAGAAAGCAAATACATAAAAAAGATAGGTAGATCGCATTAAAAAAGATGAAGAACAAACTACAGCTCGACCGAATGCCACACGTCTTGGTACTTCTACGAATCAACCATAAGGACGTAATGAATAAAAATCTTGGTAGGAATAAGTCAAGAATTTCCCAAGGCAATGGGCTTCTCCCATTGTCGTCAACCAATACCAATGCTGTAACGGCCCCAGAATGTAAACCATTTTTTTGAAAGGGGATATTAGAGCATTTTAAATGCAATACTAAATTCCAAAACCTCATCATCACATGCATACCTACATCACATGTCAAACCACAAGCAGAAAAGTAAATGAGTTTAGTTCTAGTTATTACAGACCCGGGTACCAAATATAAATAAAGTGCATAAAGTAAATAAAGGTGCATTACAACGAGAAAGTCTTCAAAGCTCTCCAATGCCTTGGAACTCCACTTCCAAGCTATGCCATTGGATCTTTCTCTAAAAATAGAGGGTTAGGCATACGTCTAGTAAAAAAAATCTAAACATATGATATATGCAATAGTTGTGTGTGCGAGAGGGTGTACATGAAAATATGAATGTGATGCATGCAAGAGAGTCTGATAGGTTTCAAACTAAAGTAGTCAAGTATAGGTGAGTTATCTAAATTTTGTTTCCAATGATTCAATTGATTTCCAAACACTTTATATTCATCAAGTAACCGTGCCAAAACCATACCTTATCAAAATAAGGGTTTTTAAATGATTTTCCAATTCCTTATCGATATAAGGTTAATCATTTATATAATTAAAAGTTTAGGCTATTAATTCTACACTAGATGCTCATCAATGATCTAACTGTATAATTTCTCATATTACCTGACTCAGTGGGAGGGTCTTGTCAAATCCCCATTGCATAATGTCGTGAATGCATAGCATTCAGGGATCAAAATCCCGGGGATCAAAATCCATAAATATAGCCAACTCAATGATCAATATCCATATTAAACCACTACTTGATTTAAATTCCCCATTTCTCAAAATTTCCAATTTTAGGCCAATGGATAAATTTCAACATTTTCCAAGGTATCAATATGCCCACGTTCAATTCAACATGCCAATTTGATGAACAAAATCGAATTAGGATTTTTCTTGAAAATTAGGGGTTTTTTATTCTAGCTTTGAAATCATGAAATTGAAGTCGTGAGAGTGTGATATACAAGGCCAAATTGAGTTTTAGACTTAATATATACACACTAGAAACTATAGGACAAACCCTAGACATGCATACTTCGAATTTTTGTATAAAGAGGGAGAGAGAGAGAGAAGAACCTAGAATATATATACATGAGTTTAAAAATACTCTACCTCTTAGGAGCAAGACACCAAAACTCTAGGAGAGAGTTCTTCACGTAACCCATGTAGCTATATACGTCAATGCGTAGAGGGAGGTGAGGTGAGCAACGTTTGTGAAGGGCTCAAGCCCAAAAACCTTCAATCTTGGAGAGAAAATTAGAGAGAAGTGGGAGAGAGAGGAAAAAAATGTGAGAGGAGAGAGAGTGAAGAGAAACGTGAGAAGAGAGAGAGAGGTGCTGTGCGGCTGGGGTGTTATGTTTGGAGTGATTTTTGTATAGGGTTGAGTAGAAGAATGATATATATGACCCCAAAACCTTGCTCAAAAATACCCTTACTGAGATGCATATCGATATACACAGGATGTATATCGATATGCAACAGGTTCAGATTTAGGCAGAGAACTTCACATTTCGATATACCCTATAGTGGTATATCGAATTGCCCTAAGGGGAAAAACTATTAGAGTGTTTGTTATTTTGATATACCCCACCAATGGTATATCGAAATATGGCTTAAGGAAAATGGAACAGAGACATTTGCATATCAAAATGCACATACGTGCATATCGAAATGCACTCAATCGATATGAAGCCCGAGAGATTACATTTTGATACACACCAATGTGTATATCAAAATACGGCAGAATAAAAAAGGGACATTGGATGTAATATATCGAAATACGCTTGGTGTGTATTTCGATATACATACTCACTAATGGAAATTAACAAAGGAGTATTTTGATACGCAATCACATAGCATATCAAAATACAAGATGCTCAAGCCCATTCCCAATATTGCATATCGAAATACATGTGGGATGGGCCCACCAATATATCGAAATATAGAGGGAATTTGTGAGAATCCGAACACTTGAAATGTGATTGCCAAACACTCGTGACAATCACGCGAACATCCATAATTACATTGAATTTCCTTATCGAGCACACCAAACTCCTCGTGACTCAACAATCACCTCGGGAAGGCTCGGGAATCCAATCAATTTGATGATAATTGAGTTTCAATCGTTATTAGGAATATTAATTCAAAAGAATTAATAAGGAATTTCCTCAAATAAAATTGAAGGAAATTAAATATATAAATATTCCCAAGAATAATTAAAATAACGGGAAATTATATTAATAATTTTTGAACCGTTACAATCCATCCTCCTTAAAGGAATTTCATCCCCGAAATTGACAAGATCGGATACAAGAGATACAACGAGAGGGATAAAGGAATACACTAAGAATTGAAAACGTCTGGATATTGCTCTCGGATTTCACTTTCTTGCTCCCAAGTCGCTTCCTCAATATTGTGGTTCTTCCAAAGAATTTTGACGAGAGGAATAACCTTTCCCCGCAAGACTTTTTCCTTTGAATCCAAAATACGAATGGGACATTCCTCATAAGAAACATCGGCCTCCAAAGCGATAGATGACCAATCCAAAATATGAGAAGGATCGGGATATTACTTACAGAGCATAGAAATATGGAACACATCATGAACGCTTGAGATCTGGTACGATAAAGCCAAATGATAAGCCACTTTCCCTATCCGTTCAATAACGTCAAAGGGCCCAGTAAAGTGAGGAGCCAACTTACCCCTCTTACCAAAACGAGTAGTTTCACGATGTGGTGACACCTTTAAGAAAACATGGTCACCAACCTCAAAAGACAAAGGACGATGATGATTATCCACATAACTCTTATTACGGCTTTGGGAAGTCAACAAATGCTGGTGGATGAACTTGATTTGCTCGGTGGTTTGATTGACGACTTCAGTACCCATCTCTGCAACATCCCCAATATCATA
>NMUG010005672.1:0-13001 GCA_002855965.1 Monotropa hypopitys | reverse complement strand
TGACCGCAAAAGTATGTTAGGTGGTTGTTTCTATCTTGGGCATTGTTTAGTTTCATGACACAGTAAAAAGCAAAATTGTGTTTTATTATCAACGGCCGAGGCAGAATATATTTCTGCCGGAAGTTGTTGTACACAATTGCTTTGGCTTAAGCAAATGCTCATTGATTATGGTTTTCTGATCACCACTATGACTATCTTTTGTGACAACACGAGTGCTATTTGCATATCAAAAAATCCCGTTCAACATTCTCGTACTAAGCACATTGACATTCGACACCACTTTATTCGAGAGCTTGTTGAGGAAGGGATAGTCACTCTAGAATTTATTCCTACTCTAGATCAAAGAGCCGATATATTTACAAAACCTCTAGATTCAAATAGGTTTAAACTCTAGATCACTTTATTTTTTTTGTGTGTTGTTTTCGGTTGGGGTGTATTTCCATTGTAATTATTGTGGTTCATATTAATAAAGTATTTTGCCTTTCAAAAAAAAAACAATCGGTTTGATATATTTCGATGATTAGATGGAGGGGGAGTTAAAATTCCGTACTTAGTGTACTATTATTTTTATTGAATGTTTTATGATTACATATGTCATATTTTTTGTGATTCATGTCATTTTTTGCATATTTATTCTATTTTATGCATATCATGAATTCTCACTTGTTTATGGTTTACATTTCAGATTTTAAAGAGTTTTCCTTATTCTAGATGGCTTCTGTGTCGGATACGTATCAGACACGCCGCAGCTTTTCTTGTTCCCTATTGTCTTTCCGGACAAAAAAAGGGGAGAAAAAGTTGAGAGGGAGTACTTACTGAGCTAATAATATTTTTTGCAGGGTTGGGGAGATTGAAAAGTCTTTGAGCCTATGACATGGCTTATAATGCTTTATATTGGCTAATTTTGTGGTTGCATGGCTATTTTGGAAGAATGTGTCATTATCTTCCTTATTGTTTATGCTTAGTCCTTGTATCTTTCTTGGTATCCTAATTTGTTGCCTTGCAGGTGCTTTTGTTGCAGCTTAGATCTTAGGACCATAGCTTGCTAGGCCTTGTAGATAGATAGTTTTCTATTTGGCTTGCCTGTTTTAGCTTTTTTGTTTCTTGTGTTGTTTTTGTTCCGAAAAAGCCAAAGGGGGAGATTGTTACCGGCTTTTCTTGTTGGCTTTTTTCTGGAACCGAATCAACTTAGTAGAATCTTTGTATAGGATCTTTTCTTGATCTTAATTTTAGTTTGGTTTGGGGTAGCATAGGTAGATGCTCCTATTTCCAAGCTTCGAAGATTCGGATGCGGCTTTTTGGCAACAAATTGGTGGTCTTATCGACATTCAAGGTTCATGGAATGTCTCATGCTTCATTTGGTAACGTAATTTTTTGTGGTCTACTCCTTGTGTCATGTCCTTGTCCTTCAAATCGTCGTTTGTTTCTTTTTTCTTAAAATCTGCCTTGTTCGCAACCGGTTATGCCGTTTTTATGCGCAACCGGTAGCGCTTATTCTATATTGTTCTTGACCTGCAGATCTGCAAGTTTTACGGAGAGCTTCGCAACTGGTTATGGCCCTATGCATTACCAGTTACGTTCTGTCAGTTCTCTCCTTCATTTGTGTAGCCGCAACCGGTTACGTCATATTCTCGCGCAACCGGTTACGCTCTTCTTTGTTGGTCTGCTAGTCTCATTTTACCGAGACCTGCGCAACCGGTTGCACCTCCGAGCGCTACCGGTTACGCTTCTTCGCACAGCAAACAATAAAAAATGCTGATTTCGTTTTTATCATTAATCTTAAGTTGTTAGGAGAGTCTTGAGGGGTATTTTTGTCCACTATTAACATATTTTTAACCCTAATATGTTTTCTAATGAGCCCCCATATAAAAAGGTTTCTTAATCTCATTCTAAAGACAACTAATGCAAGAACTTCAACTCTAAAGCTTTTTGACAGATTTTTTGTGACTGCTCTATAGAGATTGATCATCAAGAACTCTTTGTTGGTTTGATTTTCTCTATTCCTCTCTTGCTTCTCTCTCAATCTCTTCTTGTTATTCATTTAAGATTATCTATACATATAGATTTTCATATAAGGAGGTTTTGTTTGAGTTTTGGGCTTTCAATTAAGTCTTGATCTAGGTTTCTAAATTTTCATTATTTGCAAGAGTTTGTTTGCTTTGGTTTTTCTCTTTGTATCTTGAAGAGTTGTTTGTGAATCATTTGATTTGATTCATTGGTTCTTGTTTAACTCTTAGAGAAATAAGGGTTTGTAGATGTTCTTGATCTTATTAGGTATTCATCCAAAGCCTTGTGCTTTGTCCCTTAATTATATTGGTCTTGAGATTTCACCTATTGGATTACATCTCTTGTAGGGTTTGTTTTGCATTAAATTGCTTGACCCTATTTCATTGAGATTGTTCTTGTTGGAAGCTTTGGAGAATATTTTATCTTTGGGTATATAACCTTAATTCCAACATACTACTTGTGGTGATCTTCATTTGAACATTCCCTTAGGAAATTGTTTTTTGGGCTTAATTGCCTTGAATCATCCATTCATTGTGCATTGGAAGCAACGGAGCCGAATTTCAGGAATTTCTCGGGAAACGTCCGGTTCAAGCCCAGGACATTTGCTATATTTCTGATCCAACTATACGATCACGAATATCAAATTTAAATTGTCAATGTCCAAGTTCGTCAAGGGGCCGGCCAAGCGCTAACAGAAGCTTCGGACCAAGATTCAGAACTCCGGGATACTTTTTCAATTTTAGATATTTTATTTTTCATTTTTCATTTAATTTTGCCAAAGAGATAAGGTCAACCCGACCCAAGAAGCTTCCCAAAAGATCTAAGCCAGCACATGGGCTACGTGGCAGCCCATTGGACCGAGGAGCCCTAATGTCGCAACTATAGTTGCGACATTGTTTGACTATATATAGGGGCCAGCCCTCAATAATCAAAGGATCCCACAAGTTGCTTATACACTCCCAACTTCCAAACACTCCCAAAATCCGACAACCCACAAAAACCTTCGGGTTCTTACCCTATTTCGTTTTTCAACCGCATCTTTGCGAAGTATCCAAACCTCTGTATATTTTACACGGTAAATACCGTTTTGATCCTATTATTCTTCGGAGACTCTTGGTAACCTTCTAATCTATAGTTCGGCATTAGTCGATCGGCCGCGTCCGACACTATGCCTTACTATATTTTAAAGAAGTTATCTTAAGAAGTTGTCTCCCGGAATTGTAAAGATATAGCAATATAATTTGATTTTATTTGTTAAATATTTGTCTTACTGCTTTCAAAACCCATATCTGTTAAAGAATTCCTTATTTTATGTCTTTCTCCTCGTTAGAATTCGGCA
Source organism: Monotropa hypopitys (assembly GCA_002855965.1). Lineage (NCBI taxonomy): Eukaryota > Viridiplantae > Streptophyta > Magnoliopsida > Ericales > Ericaceae > Monotropa > Monotropa hypopitys. The sequence goes on along the minus strand of NMUG010005672.1, from coordinate 9,655 downwards.
CATGCTTGGCTATGCCGGCTCCGCTGTCGCAAACGAGAAGAACATAAAGACGTCTTCGCCTTAAAATATCTGTCGTCTAGCTCGGAATATATCCAGCTCGGTTATATATGATATCTTATTAAATTGTTGCCGTCTAGCTCGGAATATATCCAGCTCGGTGATATATGATATCTTATCACTTCTTGCCGTCTAGCTCAAAATATATCCGGCTCGGTTTGTATATATGATATCTTATACCCATGTCTATACATACATATTACAACATTCTATCTTTCTTCAGCGATTAACTTTCGCTTTCCCCAAAATACTTTCAAATAAAATTAAATTCCGGAATTCGTACTCTAGAGTGAAAGCTTGCAGTAGCTACTAGACTCGGATTTAAGGAATGCCTTGTGACTCGTACTCGTCCGGAGCACTCGATATTCTGAGGGATTTTTCACACTTAAAGAAATAATTCCCCTCCCCATTTTTCAAAACACAGTCGAAGCTCTGTCCGACTGAAAAATACAAAAAAATACTTTTAAATAAAAAAAACCAATTCCTTTATCCGTACTCTAGAGTGAAAGCTTGCAGTAGCTACTGGACTCGGATTAAAAGAATGTCTTATAACTCGGATCCGTCCGGAGCATTTGACATTCTGTGGAATTTTCACTAAAAAAGCAAACGTTTTATTAAATATCTTTTCGCGATCGAAGCTCTGTCCGACCCAAAAATAGAAAAAAGTCGAAGCTCTGTCCGACTATAAAACGTCAAAAATACTTTTTAAACCAAAACCAAGTTCCTCAAATCCGTACTCTGAAGTGAAAGCTTTCAGTAGCTATCAGACTCGAATTAAAAGAATGCTTTATGACCCGGGTCATGCTGGATCATTTAATATTCTTTGGAACTTCCCAAACAAAATAAATAAACAAAGAAAACGAATAAAATGTTTCAAAACCGGTCGAAGCTCTGTCCGACCATAAAATACCAAATTGCTTTTCAAACGCAGTTGGAATTCTGTCCGACTGTAGAAAACTATTTTTCAGCCGAAGTTCTATCCGGTTCAAGCTTGATTCTCAAAACCGGTCGAAGTTCTATCCGACCGAGGAAAACTAAATCGCTTTTCAAATGCATTCGGATTTCTGTCCGACTGTAGAAAAACCTTTTTCTGCCGAAGCTCCGTCCGGCTCAGATTTATTTCTAAAAACACAGTCGAAGTTTCGTCGGACTGTTGTAAATAAAACTATATTAACAAAATAAAAAAATTTTCCCAAACACAGTCGAAGTTCCGTCCGACTGTAGAAAACCATTTTTGCTGAAGTTTCGTCTGGCTCAAAAATAAAACTTTCTTATTAAATATCTTGCCGAAATCTACCCGTCAACAACTATTACTCATTTGCTATTTAAATTTTAATTCATTTCATTCATATAGTAATAATTATTCTTTTCTCTAGCCAAGAAAACAATTGATTTCGGATCCTAAAAAGATTTACTTTTGAAAATGAAAGTACCAAAAGGGCGAGTGGGGTGCCTAACACCTTCCCCATTCGTAATTTAATCCCCGAACTTCAAATTTCTGGTTTGCAGACACCTTTCCAAAAAAAAAGACATTTTATTCAAATAAAATGACATCTTTTAAATATTTATTGCAAAATAAAATAGCGGTGACTTAGCACACCAAGAATAAAATGCTGAGTGGCGACTCCGAAATTTCTGAATCGGCACACTCAGACCGTCACCCGTTTTTTAAACAAACCCCTTTTTTAAATAAATCCCATCAACGCGGATTCTCCCATCCCGGAAAACGACTCCTCCCGAAAAGAGGAGACGAGGGAAGGACGGAAAAATTTCTCGGCGCGATAGAGTCACCCGGTCAGGAAGAGTTTATGCCCCCGCTGAGGCTGATAAAAACAAAAGGAGTTATGAAGAAATAACAGAGGATGAAATGCAGGAGTTTATCAGGACTCTGAAAAAGAGCGAGTTTGACATCATGGAGCAATTAAGAAAGACCCCCGCCCATATTAATATATTGACCTTATTGTTGACATCCGAGCCTCACAGACAAGCCTTGTTGTCAGTACTGAAGAAAGCACAAGTTCCCAGAGACATAACTCCAAATGTCCTGCAAGAAATGGTAGGCTCAATAATGAAACCAGGGCTCATCTCATTCTCCAATGATGAAATTCCGAGCGAAGGAGCAGGGCACCCCAAAGCCCTCCACATAGCCGTCAAGACCAAAGGAATGATCGTAGCCCGAGTACTCATAGACAACGGCTCAGCATTGAATGTTTGTCCTCGCACAACTTTGCAAAGATTGGGAATACATTTCGAAAATCTTTAAAATAGTACAATGACAGTAAGAGCTTTTGACGGATCACGCAGAGAAACATTGGGAGAAATTGAACTCGCTGTAGAAATTGGCCCTGACACTTTTTCCATTCGATTCCAAGTCCTGAAAATTCCATCAGCTTATAACTTCCTGCTAGGACGGCCATGGATCCATATGACCGAAGGCATCCCGTCCAGCCTCCATCAAAAGATTAAATTTATAGTTGATGGCCAGCTTATCACCGTCTTTGCAGAGCCAAACCTGGCCATATACAAAGCACCAGCTATTCCAATGATCGAAATGAATGATCCCTCTAGTTTCCAATCTTTCGAATGCGCGTTGGTGCTTTATGGGACGCAATGTCCCCCGAGGGTTCCCAAAGCTACAGAAATGGTAATCAAGTACTTTCATCGCCATGGCTTCCAATGTGAAAAAGGGCTAGGGATCGATTTATAAGGTGAGGCAGAACCTCGGACTTTGCCACCCCAATGCCGTACCTTCGGATTAGGGTATAGGCCGTCTCTCCAGGAGCAAAAAGCAGCAACTCGAGGAAGAGGAAGGGGTTTAGGTAGGCCCCTACCACATATAAGTGAAAGCTTTATATCAATGGGGTTTATCTGTTCTGACTCCGAAGAAGAGAAGGAACCACATCCTGTAACAAGGAATCTCCAGATTTCTGAAGATCTCTCACCTGACGATGACGACCAAGGTTTATCACAGATTTTCGGCGAATTGCAAATCGCTGCCATTGACCCACCATCTCCAAGCTTTGACTTATTGGACACTATGCGCCCAGCCTATCCTGGCGAAAAATTATATAATTTGACGTCCTCCCCAGCAAAGAAGGCCCGTGTATTTTGGTAAACCACGACAGGATCGGCTCTTGCCTTTTGTATTTCTATTTCTGTTAAATAAAGTTTGTGTGCTTTCCCTTTATGTGATTCGTGTTTTCTGTTATCTCGTAATGTTTATAAATAAAAAGCTGTGTGTATTCTGCTCATATATTTGTCTCTGTCAAAATAATCAAGGCCAGAATACTGACTAAAAAATCATCACTGTTTTTCAAGAATCCTAAAATTCATCCCTTTAACTCAAATGATCAAACAATCTTAGCACTGAGAGAGCACGACTTCAACACTGAAATAGATTTTGATCTGATGGGGATAGAGGTCGACGACAATGCCAACCACGAAGTTCCAGATGAGATCCGAGAAATGGTAGAAAATTTTGAAAACCGGCAAACTCCTAATGTCGACGAAATAGAAACCATTAATTTGGGGACTGTAGAGACACTGAAGGAAGTCAAAATCGGAATCTATCTCGATGCATACCAGAAGGCTGAGCTTATAGAACTGCTTCAAGCATACCAGGACATCTTTGCCTGGTCATATAAAGATATTTCGGGACTCAATACCTCAATTGTGGTGCATCGACTCCCTATAGACCCGTCCATGAAGCCTATCAAGCAAAAGTTGAGAAGACTCCGACCCGAATGGAGTTTGAAAATCAAAGAGGAAGTGATAAAGTAGTTTAATGCCAATTTCTTGTGAGTAGTAGAATATCCACAATGGCTTGCCAACATAGTCCCTGTGCCAAAGAAAGACAGAAAAGTCCGAATGTGCATTGACTATCGAGATCTGAACAAGGCCAGTCCGAAAGACAATTTTCCTTTGCCTCACATTGACATCCTTGTGGACAATACGGCAGGTCACGAGATGTTTTCTTTCATGGATTGCTTTTCGAGATACAACCAAATTCGGATAGCCCCGGAAGACCAAGACAAAAGCGCCTTTCTTACCCCATGGAGAGTCTTCTGCTATCAGGTCATGCCATTTGGTTTGAAAAATGCAGGCGCAACTTACCAGAAGGCTATGGTCATATTGTTTCATGATATGATTCATAAAGAGTTGGAGGTTTATGTAGACGACATGATCATCAAGTCTTGACAAAAGGAGGAGCATCTGTTGAACCTTTGACGAGTATTTGAACGTCTTCGCAAGTATCAGTTGAAGATAAACCCAGCTAAATGCATATTTGGAGTAACATCAGGGAAGCTGTTGGGATTTATGGTCAGTCAGAAGGGTATCGAGATAGACCCGGCCAAAATCCAAGCCATTCTCAAAATGCCAGTACCATCTGGTATAACAGAAGTCCGTTCCTTCTTAGGAAAGCTTAATTTCATCAGTCGCTTTATAGCACAAATGACGCAAGTTTATGACCCTATATATCAATTGTTACAAAAAAATGCACCTCAAGACTGGACCGCCGATTTCCAGTTTGCTTTTGAAAAGATCCAGCAATACCTACTTCAACTACCCATTCTAGTCTCACCGCAACCCAACAAACCTCTGTTCATGTATTTAACTGTGCTCGACCATTCTATGGTGTGCATGCTGGGACAATACTCAGAGGACGGACAAAAGGAGCAAGCCATTTACTATTTAAGGAAGAAGTTTCTCGCATATGAGAACAACAATTCAGCGCTCGAGAAAACTTGTTGCGCGCTAGCTTGGGCGGTCTATCGGCTTCGTCATTATATGATCCATCATACTACCTATCTGTTGTCTCAGATGGACCCGTTGAAATACCTCTTCGAGAAACCCACGCTTTCAAGCCGAATTGCGAGGTGGCATATAATCTTATCCAAATTCGACATCGTCTTTGCTACCCAGAAGTCAAAAAAGGGAAGAGTCATAGCAGAATACCTAGCCGAAAACCCCCTCGAAGATGAGAAACCGATGGAACCTCTTTTCCCTGACGAGGCAATCTTTTTTTCAGAAAAAGATGTCCCAATTCCCGAATGGAAACTTTTCTTCGACGGAGCATACAATCAGAAGGGCGCTGGAATAGGGGCAGTCCTAATCTCCGAGTAGGGAACTCACTTACCCGCTGCAGCAAAGCTCCTGTTCGAAGACAAATCTGTAATCACCAACAATATGGCAGAGTATGAGACCTGCATCATGGGCTTACAAATGGCTTTGAACTATGAAATTTTCAATCTGCAGGTCTATGGTGATTCAGACCTAATCATTCAGCAAAGCAACGAAACTTTTCAGACTAGAGATCCAAAGCTGATTCCCTATCATCGGAAAGTCAAAGAGCTCCAGGCCAAGTTCAAACAAATTGAGTTCATCCACATTCCAAGAGCTAAAAATTCATTTGCAGATGCTTTAGCATCTCTCGCAGCTGCCATACATTTTTCAGACGAGGAAAAAATCCCTGCCATACAGATCCAGCTTAGAGATTCCCCTGCCCATTGTGCCCTAATCATCAATGAAAGAGATGGCCAAATGTGGTACTATGATATCAAAGCCTTCATGCAAACCGGGGCATCTCCCGAAGGTGCTACAACCAATGACCAAAAGACTCTTGGAAGATTAGCAGTCGAGTTCTTATTATGCGGCAAAGTGCTCTTCAAACGATCTATGCATGGTCCTCTACGATGCGTAGATTCTTGCATGGCCAACAAATTAATGGCAGAGGTACATGAAGGAACTTGCAGTCCCCACATGAGCGGCCATACTCTATCCCGAAAAATCTTGCGTACCGGATATTATTGGATGACAATGTAAGCCGACTGTATCAAGTATGTCAAGAAGTGCTATAAATATCAAATCCACGGAGACGTCTTACGCGCACCGCCCAAAGAACTACAGGTCATGGTCTCTCCTTGGCCATTCTCAGCCTGGGGCATAGACGTCATCGGATCCATACATCCCAATGCCTCGAATGGCCATCAATTCATCTTAGTCGCCATCGACTATTTCACCAAGTGGGTCGAAGCAGCCAGTTTTGTTCATGTAACCGAAAGAGTCATAACACGCTTCATCAGAAACAATCTCATATGCCGTTATGGACTGCCTGACACACTTGTATCTAACAATGCAAAGAACCTCAACAGCTCACTCATGAAAAAGCTTTGCGGCCAATTCAAAGTCAACCATCAGAATTCGACCGTCTATCGCCCACAAATGAATGGGGCAGTAGAAGCGGCGAATAAAAACATCAAGAGGATCATCCGTAAAATGACGGATACGCATCGAGACTGGCACGAAAAGCTACCCTACGCACTTATGCTTATCGAACTGCGGCTCGAACCTCTGTAGGAGTGAGTCCATTCTCCTTGGTGTATGGCTATGAGGCCATTCTCTCTTCCGAAGTGCAAATTCCGTCACTCAGGATAATGATGGAAATAGCCGCAGACGATACAGAATGGATTAAAGCTTAACATGATCAATTGGCACTCATGGACGAAAAAAGACTTGCAGTAATTTATCATTCTCAGTGCTACCAGAGACGAATCTCCAAAAGCTTTAACAAGCATGTGCGACCAAGGATTTTTCAGCAGGGCGACCTAGTTCTAAAACGAATTCTGCCAATACAAGAGGAGGCCAAAGGAAAATTCGACCCCAACTATCAGGGACCATTTATTGTTGCAAAAGTGCTGTCCAGTGGAGCAATCGTCCTGTCAGAAATGGATAGACATGAATTTCCACAACCTCTTAATGCAGATGTACTTAAGCTCTACTACGTCTAACTAGTAGCAGCTTCCTTGTATCTCCCGATGGTTTGCTTTTAATTTTAGAAAAGACATTTTCTTCATATCAGTATCACTGTATAATTTTGAGCAAAGAAATAAAGAGCACTTTCCTCTCTTCTCCCACAAAAGATATATCTCTTCTCCTCAGAAAAGCGGTTCAAAAAAAAACTATTATCAAAATGTGATGATCCGGAAATGACCGCTTCCCCCTTTACGCAAAATAAAAAGGGGAAAATTCTAAGAAATATATCTTTCTCTTCCATCTTTAGAAAAAAATTCTCTCAGCTTCTCCTAATACGGAAGTGCTTTCAGAAAACTTTGCTCAAAAAGATATTCGGATATTGTTTAAGAAGAATATATCTTGCTAAAATTAAATCTTGATCATCTTTAAAAAAAAGAGAAGAAAAACAAAATTCCGGTGTAGTCAAAACCTGAAAAGGGGCTACAACAAAAATGGAAAAATTCAGTATGGTCAAAACCCGAAAGGGGGCCATAGTAAAAATGGAAAAGCCCAGTATGGTCAAAACCCAAAAGGGGACCATAGAAAAAAAATGGGAATCAAAATCTGGTGTAGTCAAAACCTGAAAAGGGGCTACAGCAAAAATGGATAAATCCAGCATGGTCAAAACCTGAGAGGGGACCATGGCAAAAAGAAAAAAATAAAAAAAGAGTATTCGGCGTAACTATCAACGTGAAAAAGGAGTTGTGGCAAAAATGGAAAAGAAAAAGCTCAAAAAAAATAAACTCAAGAAAAAGCGCTAGAGTAGATCAAAGCAGTGGATGGGTCTGAGCAGTTACGGATCAGTGATTTAGCATTCAGAAAATCTTTCTCCTCTGAAGATTGAATTTGATTTGGTAAAGTGGTCTGCTGCCTCAATGCTAAGATTGTGAAGTCATTTCTGAATAAGGACAGATGGACAAAGAATTCCATCCTCCGATCTTTCAGATGATGCCTTGTGCATGACTATTTTGGTGTGACATAAATTTTGTCTCTACAATTATAATGTACAGAGAAATCTAAATGTGCATAAATGCTAATGCTGTTTATTTGATGAAAGTTTCGAGTAATAAGAAATGCATCCATAAAATGGAAACGCTAACAAGCTTTGCAGGAAAGGAAATCAAAATGCAACAAGCCAAATCGTCGTAGGGCTCACTGAGACAAATCATCTAACAGGCGCAGCAAGGCCTGACAAATCTCCCGATAGCGGACAGTCATCCTGACATCACTCTCAGTACCAGAACGATCCACATCCAGCAAACGACGAAGTGCTCGCAAAAGTGCCTGTAACTAAATCAGATCAGGATAACCACCAGGCAACAAACGATCCAGGGAAGCAAAGCTGGACCGCAAATCTTCTATGTCTCGATGATGAACGTTTCTCTCCCGAGCCAAATTTCGGCGAACACCACGCAATCGAACACGCAGGCACTCGACCTCAGCAGTGGAACCACGATAAGAGTCAACTAGAGTGTCAAAATCACACTGCAAAGAATCCCTATGATCATCCAAGTCGCGGATCAAAATCTCAGACTCTCTCAAGATCTGGTCAAAATCTAACAATTCACGTAGCAATCTCCCAATCTCTGCAACCTGAAAATCATGATCTCGAGCTGCATCTATCAGAGAATTTTCCAAAGCCAACACAGTGCTAGTAGAGCTGGCAGATGAACTCGCATCCGCAAGATCCCGCTGCAAGTTGCCAACGATGGACTCCGTGTCCGATAATCGCGAGGATAGGCAATCTATATCTCTGAGTAAAGAATCTCTCTCCTCGGCAATAGATGAAGCTTGCTGAATAGCCCTGTCTCTTTTTCCAGTCATCTGAACATGTCGAGAATGAGACTGTGTCAGCTGAAGAGTATAACCTATAGTCTGGGATGCTAAAAGAGAGGACCATTGCGATAGAGGAGATGAATCTAAATATGGAGGAAAAGACGCAACATTGCCAGTATCACAAGCAATTTCCTGCCCAATCCAGTCCAAGTAATCATTAGAAACATCAGGGTTATCACTAATCTGATCTGATGAAACCATGACCCATTGATTCCATAGAGCAGACGATTCCAGAAGCATCGAATGTGAGAAGTCACCGGTGAAGTCAAAATGATATCTACTACTTGCATAAAGAGATTGTGAAGTAGGCACATCCTGATAAAGACCAAATTGTCTGAGCAGCCGACTTCCAAAATATGGCACAACCCCACATAATCTAACCAAAGAAAGAAAGGAGAGACCGAGCCCATAAATGGTGATGGCGTGTTCCCTGGCACTGAATATGCCAATATCCCAAACAATTGTATCTGGAGTGATGATGTCCAAATCTATAATCCATGCATCTAGACATTGAGGAATACGTGGCAAAGACAGATTCCGCTCAATCAAGAGTGATATAGGGCTATCAATGAACCATTTCGAATGCGAAGAATAGCTCCAGAAAAGATGGGATATCAGTCAAACAAAGAGTAACTCAACGCCACCGCAGGCACGAGGATCATTGTTATCATTTCAGGATCTAGACTGTATCTTCATCTTCAACCTCATGTGAAATTCAGTAGTTCATTGAATCAGGATTTGGTGCAGCAGATGAATGAATCAAAATAGAACTGATCAGCTTATTATGAACTGTAATTGAAACTAGAGCATAGCTATGAGCATCACTGATAAAGCAATTATGCTTTATCAGTGGAGAAGATAATCGACTCTCAAAACTGCAGAAAGAAAGAGCAACAGTAAACTCAATGTATTGAGAGAAATCAAAGATACATTTCATATAGAGATAGCCTCTATTTATAGGCAACTGTAG
>NMUG010005671.1:0-13003 GCA_002855965.1 Monotropa hypopitys | reverse complement strand
ATTACTCGCCTTATTTTGCATTTATACACTTATAAGTGTATTTTTAAGGCTTAAATCTCTTAATTTAACTATTCTTACTACTAAAATTACCCAAGTGAATTGTTATTCACTTACTAACACCTTTAATTTATTTAATATATTTGTAATTTAATTATTAGAAGTGACGGGTATTACAACTATCATCGTTATATCTTTTGGGTTGGCATGCACGGTTGTTGTTAGACTTAGGAAAGGATTATAGACATTCTTTGATCTTTGTGCCGGTTCGTTCCTTCTTACATATTACCCCTTGTTAGCCCACTTGAGCCCCTTACATGAACCATTTTCTTTATTGAGCCTTAAAATTTCGTATTTTGCTCCCCTAGAAAAATCATAGAAATATTCCAAAAATTTGGAAACCAAATAAGTTGGGGGTCACCTATTCATTTGTAAAGAAGAAATATTTTGTTGTTCATGTCTTGAGATGTATTGGTGGTTAAAGAAAATAGAAAAAATGAATATGGCATAGTTGAAAAGTAAAAGAATGGGAGGTGTAAATTAGTTTGCGAGGGTTCCTTTTTTTTGATTTTTCCCTTTATCATTTGTATATGCCTATTCTCAAGCATCCAAAGCAACTCTTAGCCCGATACATGTCCGATACGTGTCCGGTACGTATCCGATACATTCCCTTACCTTTCGTTCTAACCGAAAAGACCTATTTGATCCTATAGGTCGACAATTATTTGTTGCATGTTAATCAAGAACATGTTCCTTTTTGCTGTGCATTTCTAGTCATGAGATCGTATCCACTTACATAGAGCTTTCTTTCGTATCATAATGTGCGGAATGTTTTGATTTCCATTATATACATTCTCTGCCCGCACATATAAGAGTTTTATATACGCACCTTGTTTCAAAGAGTCTTATTTGTTGAGTGCATGACACGGTGCAATTTAAAGTCGAGACTCGGTCCAGATAGACTTTTGGGTTGTGTCTTACTTGCGACGAAAGGCCTTGCACACATATGTTAGATTTTAGTGCCATGACTTATTTTTACACTTGCTTGCATTGTAAACTTTGTTTGCCCGCACATCTTTTTAAGGATATATTTTTCTTATGTTTTGAGTTTGATTGCATATTTTGGCATGCCATATAAAAGTAATTTGTATGTTTTATGGGTGAACATTGCTAAAAACCCTCACAAGACCCTACTCGTCCTACTGAGGCTGCCCGGGGGTACAAAGGACCTATTCCTTTACTTTTCTTGTTGTTAGTTAGATCGAGTCGTAATGTGAGTTTACTCGGGACTAGCAAACGATAAGTTGGAGGGTATGATAGACACACTATTTTGTAGTTTTGTTTGTCTATTTCTCTCCCTTTTTGTTTTACTTATTTTTTTATTTAGTTATCTTTAGTTCATATTTACGTTTTCTTTATTTTATAGTTGTTTCGTATTTTCAGGTTATTTATTGATCCCTTAACGAGTCCGAAAGTTCCCAATACGAACCCGAGCCATGAGGTGAAGCTAGAGCATCAATAGAGGCACCAATGTGCCAATTTCCGGAAGAAGGCTTCCAATTTCCGGAAGAAGGAGACCCATGCCCAAGGCCATCTCCCGGAAGACCAGAATAGTGGGCAAACAATGACCCGGGTACCGGTCCCTCGTACTGCCGGGTACCAGTCCCGCCCCCAATTTCTGGAAAAGAATAGCTTCTCTTTCGGTAGAGTAGAAGAAGAGAAGAGGTCCAGAAAGCTCCAACTCTCGATAAAGCGGATCCGTATTCCCCATAATGCATGAAGAAAATCAAGGCAAAATGGCAAGAAAAGCAGCGGGTACCGGTCCCCCGTACCGTCGGGGACCGGTCCATCCAGTCAGAATTTGCCTAGTTTTGGACAGTGAGGTTTAGAATGCAAAGGGTACCGGTCTCCCGTACCGTTGGGGACCGGACCCTCCTGGCAATGTTTTGCAGATTTAGTTTTACTAATGGCATTTTTGTAAATATTTTGGGTTGAGACTATATATACTTCTGTATATTTCGGGAGATATATATTTTTATATAGTTTTACGTTTAGTTTGAGGGGAGAGCCTCCCTCTCCACCTCCCTCTTTCTTCTCTATCTTCTCTCTAGGATTAGGGATGCATCCATGGGGTTTTGGAAGAAATGTCGAGCATTGATGACGTAAGGCTCTCCTCCCTCTCCCTATCTATGTATTTTATTTATGTATTTGTGTTTAATAAAAATTCTATTTTATTTTCAATGTGTTTTTTTGTTTGTGTTTTTTTGCAGTAGTAATTGTAGTATAGTTTTAATGGATGGCTAGCCTCTTGGTTTGACCATGAGGTGACTAGCACCCCAAGCCTCGGCTTGTGTTCCGATTGCTCCAAGTTTGGGCTTAATTAAGTGGTCTAGGGTGTATTGAGTTCATACCTAGGGGCTAAGTCTAGCGGTGTTAATCTATTTGATGGGTCATCGACATGCATAATGGCACGAATCATGCTTGTAGCGATGTCCCGCTAGGTGTTCGATAAAATGCCTAAGTGAACAAATTCCCCTTGAAACCACCCAATTGATAGAGAATTGTAGCCCTGAGGTATCATAGGGGTTAGGAGTATGTGGTTCTCAACTTGGGTCCAACCAAAGGTTGTCGACCTCCTTGACGATTTGTGCCATGTATACTCCGTGCTTTGAGCATGTCACCCGATGAGTGTAAGTAAACCTAAAAACCCGAATTATAGTCCCCGTGCCATCTCTTGACCCATAACATATTCTTGATAGTCAAACATTCCATGGAAGATTCTATGCCGTAATCTCTTCTTCGTGTTGTCATGAATATTGGAGTATTCTAGTATAATATATGTTAGGTGTTAGAACCCCCATAATCATTACGCTTAGTTTAATTAGTTTTCTTTTCTTTTCTTATGCTTTAGTTTTATTAAGTTTTATAAATAAAAAATAAAGGTTTGTCTTATTGCATCTACCTGCAAAACCAAACTTATATACCAAGTAATTATCTTCAACTCTATTATTTTCATGTATACCGATTTCAGACTTATCTATTTTACTTGTAAAATATTTATTTTTGTATTTATAAAATATTAATATCTGGTTAAGTTATTTCGTTAATCAACAATGGGAAAAGCCACAAGCCTTTTTTTGTGGTGCGTGGTTTGTTCATGAAGGCCCGACTATGTAACAAAAACACAATTTGGATAAATATCGCGGGAACCCCTGGTTGAATACGTGGAACATTTTCAGAATCACTACTATTTTCAATTTCACATTCGCGCCACTATAAATACAAATAAAATTTGAACTGCATTTCATTCTCGTTCGACTCGATCACTTGGAAGCACAGTGTGTGTGTGTGTGAGAGAGAGAGATGAAGAGGAAATCGACGAAGAAATCTTCTGCGGAGGACTTTCTGGCTTCTCCTCCACCTACCGTCAGCCCTTACCGATCGCCGAGCAAATCGCCAAAGCTGCAGTTCGAATTCAATCTCGGTGCCTTTCACATTGGCTCTTCTTCCAAGAAGAAGAACGACGTACCATCGAGCTCTGTGCGGATCCAGAATATTGGATCGCCGCCGAATCTGAAAAACCTAAATACGATCTCTGATCTCAAGGAAGTGGCCTCTTCGCGCCTGGACTCCATCAAACGCCAACTGGATCGCTCGCATGCGGAGATCCTCAAGGATCTGGAGGCCTCTCATTCTCGTCTCCACAAACGATTCAAGGTCTCTCTCTCTTCTCTCTCTGTGAGTATTGTTTATGTGTGTATGATGTGCGGTGCGGACTTCCTTGATGCTCTCTGATTGGTTTAGCGAATTAGATATTAGCTGATCCGTTCTGATTACACACTCACTCTTACTAGAAATTGTGACTTTTTTAGATAATCTAGAATTAGACGATGCATTCTGATTACTCTCTCTGTCCCTCCCTCTCCCTCTTTCTCTCTCTCAATTGTTCCTTGGTGCTTCTGATCGGTTTAGCTATTCCGCATTAGATAATATGTTCTGATTTCTGTCTTTGTCGAAATCGTACACTGTACTCTCTGATTGCTTAGCAAATCTAGAATTAGATGATCTTGTCCGATTAGTCACTCTCTTTCTCATTCTTCTCTTCCACATGCCCGCACACAATAGAAACTGTCTGCATGTGCCCGGATTTTGGCATAATCTCACCGTGGAATAGAGTATTTTCCCTGATCACTGTGTGTGCACTTCCGTGACAGCACTTTGCTGTACATTTTGAAGTTTAGCTTCAGATATTCCAGTTTCGTAACATTAAGCAACCCTATGCATCTTGCTAATTGCCACCAGATATTTGACTGCTGCAGCCTGTAGGTGTAATCTTGAGTCAATGAGTTAAGGGAGATCCAGAGATCGAGAGATCGAGAGTATCTTTTGTGTTTGAAACACGGTTACAACTTGAATTGGAATAGAGCATCTTTTGTGTTTGAAGTAGGTATGCTTCATATGCTGCCTTTACATCCACAAATCCATTAGATGACTGACTGATTTCTGGTTATCTAGACTGGACGTAAATAAGCCCCACAAAACAAGCTATTCAAGGATCAGTGGAACGTTAATAACTTAATCTATTTTAGTCACGGCCTGCAATCACTATCATTGTTAGTCTATATATAATGTGCATTTGTCCCACATTGAAAATATTGGAAAACATTTTCTTTAGTCTAAATATATAAATAGGACATCCCTATTGTAAACAAATTACATCATTCAATACATTTTTTCTCTCTTTGTATTGTCTCACTCTCTATCTTGTGGTATCCTCTCTATAGTCAACACTCAAGCCAACATTATCTTAGTCATCGCTCCATTAGTCGGGCTCAGCCAATTTGACGGCTCGACTCCATTCCGTTCGGACTCAGTCAATATTTCCTTACCAGTCCACTCTCGTCCCCTATTGTTTTGACATTTATTTAGCTAAATCTCTGTCACTTCAAATTTGTCTCCTTCAAGTGTTTCTTACACTATGGAGCGTATTGAGGCTTCACAACCCATTGTCATCATTATGGAAGAACTCAATTACACCATCTGAGCTTAGTCTAGCTTTCTCAAGGAAAGAAGACTTTGGCGCTATGTCATCGGTAGGGATGGCAATGGGTAGGGACGGGGGTGGATATTACAACTTTCATCCCTGATTCCCGAACTAATCCTCCACCTCCATACCCACTCCAATCTCCACCGGGGATAATTTTCTAACCTCCATCCCTACTCTAAACGGGAATTTGGGATATCCAAACGGGGAACAAGAATTCGAATCAATAAAAAAATTATTTAAGAAAATATTATTCACTAGTACCCAACAAATTTAACAATACAAATTAAACTTTAGTAGCAACACATTAAACAACGGCAGTAACAATGTTTCTACACCAAGTGTCAGCACACAGCAAATTGTAGATGTTGAGATACATATCAGAGCAAAAAACAAAACTATACCCAATGACAGAAAGCGACAAACAATAGAAAATACATCAACATGTAACAGAATAAAGAGAAAACATCAGCCGTAAATAGACAACCGCAAATAGACAACCGGAAACATAAGCAAACTGCAGCACACGACAACATATAGCAGCAAACACAATAGAAAAACGACCATAGAACCCAGCAAATAGCAGCAAACAGGCACAACGCAGCAGCAAATAGGCACAACGTAGCAGCAAACAGCAACAAACAGGCACAACACAGCAGCAAACAGGCACCCACCATCCCAGCAACTGCAGCAGAAAAGAATAAACCTAACTGCTGCAGCAGACAGTTTTGTTTGTTTTGTTCTGCAGCAAACAAAACAACCTTGCCCACCAACCACAGCAACAACAAAAGCAGTAGGAAAGAAGACCACATCAACAACACATTTACGTAAAATGTCAACAGTGCGCAAAATGTCAACAATAGTCATGACCATGAAAAATGATCCAATATCGTAAAAAAAACTGCAAGGCAATTGCAAAATAATGAAGACCACAATATATAAACTTTTACGCTTTCAATCCTCAATAGATATTACATCAAACACACAATCGTCAATAACTTCTTCATCATTAATTGTTGGAAAATTATTTCCCGGATCACCTAAAAATATATAAACAAACAATATTTGTTATATAAAACATGGCAATTGCAGAAAAAATGAAGAAAAGTAAAGAGCAATGAACAATTACCTCCATTCTCAAGGGCCAATAACCAACTTTGAGCATACATTAAAGCTTCCAAAACCTTAGGATGAAGTCGATTTCGACTTGGACTAACCACTCTACCACTAGTGCTAAAAGATGATTCTGATGCAACAGTAGATATAAGTATTGCCAACACATCTCTAGTAATGGCTTGCAAAGTAGGATACTTCAACCCATTGGATTTCCACCATGCCAATATATTAAAATCACCAGTTCTTGGTAACACATCCTCCTCCAAGTAATGGTCCAATTCCGATTTTACATGCAAAGTCTTACCTTTCTTCTTTTCGTGAACGTATAAATCAAACTTAAATAGGACATCCGAAGAGGAGACATCCTTGCTTAAATTGTCACCACAATCACCTTTGTTTTTACCTTCATAAATTGTAATCAAGTCATAACAACTTCTTCGAATGTCCTCAACCATCCCAAGACCACATGCATCAAAATAATACTTTATCATCGTCATTTTGTACCTTGGGTCCAACACAACTGCGACTCTCAAAATTTCATTAACTTGCTCCCAATACTTGTCATATTTATCAACGATTTTGAATGCCATTGCCACCACCATATCATTATCACAACCAATCCATTCAGATAATTTGAGTCTATTTTCACACACATTTTCAAAAAACAAATTAGAAGTTGGATACTTAGTCCCACTAAACAACTCAATGACTTCATAAAATATCATCAATCTCTCACATATAACAGTAGCTAAGTTCCAATCATCAACATCTGGGCAACATTTAAAATAAGAATCCTTAAGTTTCAATCGACTAAAGACTGTCCTATATTCTATGACGGTTTGAAGCATTAAAAAAGTAGAGTTCCACCTGTTAGGAAATAGTATTATTTCCCCTAATTAGCCTTGATTATCCTTCCTTATTAGCCGTGTACTTAATTAGGCTACTTTATTATCTTTTTAGGCTAGCCTTTATTTCTCTTTATTTCGTTACCTTATAGGATTGTTTTCTATTGTTTTCTTTTCCTTTTAGGATAGTTTCCTATTCCGTGTATTTTCTATTCTTTATAAACCCTTCTCTTGTAATATTCTAGACACTTGAATATAAGATCTCTCTTCTTCTCTATTTCTACATTGCAAATTTTATCATGGTATTAGAGCAATGTTATTGAAAGATCTTTCGATTCAATCCACACTGTTCTAGCAACAGGTTCCGAATTTTTTTTTCTAGAACTTGTTACTTCTGCCGCTGTTCTACCGCCACTGTTCTGTCGCCACTGTTCTACCACCACTGTTGCTGCTTCTGCCCTCGTTGCTTCTGCAGCTATTCACTGTACACTGCCGCTGACTTGTTGTTGTTCGTTGCCGCTGTTGGGTATTGATTTTGCCGTTGTTTGTTGGTCTATTGTTTGTTCACAATTATTGTTCATGATTATTGGTTCCACTGCTGCTCGTGTTTGTTGCTTAGTTGCCAATGGCTGATTAGTTTTATAAGTTCCTCTCTACTTAGGCGCAGTCACACCAACCACCATATGCCAAGTCTACTTCCTCTTCCATAGATCTGTCCTCATCGGGTCCATCAGGTACAACTACATCCATGTGGGTTTTAGATTCTGGTACCTCTAACCATATGTCACCAGATCCTTCTTTGTTTAGTTCTACCATTCGGTCTTCTTCTCCTGTTTCTGTTATTACAGCTGATGGATCTCCTATGCCTTTGTCTTTTATTGGTTCTGTTTGCACGCCTACATTGTCCCTACCTAATGTTTACTGTATTCTATCGCTTAAAATGAATCTTGCTTCAGTTGGTCAGTTGTGTGATTCTGGATTTTCTGTACACTTTTCGGCCACATCTTGTTCTGTGCATGATCCACAAACCAAGAAACTGATTGGGACAGGCTGAAGGAATGGGAGATTATATGTATTGGATGAGTTGAAAGTGCCCGCTGTTGCTGCTTCCACTCCTGATCTGTCTTGCTTCTGTCTTAATAAAGATTCATCTAGTTTTTACCTACTGCATTCTAGACTTTGTCATGTTTCGGCTCCTCGTTTAAAATTTTTAGCTTCTAAAGGATGTTTGGGGAATTTGCATGCTCATGATATTTCTGATTGCAGTGACTGTAAACTTGCAAAATTTACCGCTTTACCTTTTAATCCCAGTACATCCTATTCTACTGCACCTTTTCACTTAATTCATTCTGATGTGTGGGGTCCTACCACTGTTGCCACTAAAGGAGGGTCCCGATACTATGTTTCTTTCATTGATGATTACACTCGATATTGTTGGGTTTATTTGATGAAGCATCGTTCAGAATTCTTTGATATTTACATGGCTTTCAGGGCCATGGTTAACACTCAGCATGATACAGTTATTAAATGCTTCAGGGCTGATTTGGGCGGGGAATACACTTCCAATGCATTTGAAAGATTACTCTTATCTGATGGTACAATACATCAATCTTCTTGTACTGATACTCCAGCTCAAAACGGAGTGGCTGAAAGGAAACATAGACACATTATAGAGACATCTCGTTCTCTTTTACTATCTGCCAGTGTTCCTAGTATGTTCTGGGGGAGGCTGTTCTTACAGCAGTTAATCTGATCAATCGAATTCCGACAGCTCTTACTGCTGGAATCTCTCTTTATGAAAGGTTGTATGGTCATGCTCCTGATTACTCATCCTTGAGAGTCTTTGGTAGTACATGTTTTGTTCTTCGTCCGGAAGCTCAACGTAATAAGTTGTCTTCTCGTTCTGTTGCTTGTGTCTTTCTTGGATATGGTCAGGGAAGAAAGGGTTATTGTTGTTTTGATCCTGTTTCTAACAAACTTTATGTCTCTCGTAATGTTGTATTTATGGAACATATTCCTTTCTTTTCTATTCCTTCTCTTTCTCATACAGTAACCAAGGATGATCTGATTCATATTGATCCTTTCGGTGATGATGCTGATGATGTCGTCGACTCTACTGTTTCCTCTCCTAACTCATCTCTTTTGCAGCCTTTTCCTATGCACTACTCTCGCAAGTCTAACACCCCTGCTGATGCTTCCCCTTCCTCGTCTGTCCAAGAAGTTCCTGAAGTTGTTGATCCGGCACCGCTTTTTGCCAAACGTATTCGTAATTCCATTCGTTTGCCAGATTTTGACTACTCATGTTACTCCAATTCATTTACTTCCTTCCTTTCATCTATTAACAATCTTTGTGAGCCTCAGTCATATACAGAGGCTATTCGGGATCCTCTTTGGCAGCAAGCTATGGATGATGAACTATCTACTTTATATCGCACTGGTACTTGGGATTTGGGGATGCTTCCGCCTGATAAAAAGGCTATTGGTTCTCGTTGGGTCTATAAAATTAAGACCAAATCTGATGGTTCAGCCGAGCGTTACAAAGCACGATTGGTTGCAAAAGGATTTGCTCAACAATATGGCATGGATTATAAGGAGAATTTTGCTCCTGTTGCAAAGATGACTACTATTCGTGCACTCATTGCAGTGGCCTCTGTTCGTCATTGGCATATCTCTCAGTTGGATGTTAAAAATGCTTTCTTGAATGGCGATCTCAAAGAAGAAGTGTACATGGTTCCTCCTCCAGGTGTTGCTCACTCTGCTGGACAAGTTTGCAGACTTAAAAAGGCATTGTATGGTCTCAAATAGGCTCCTAGAGCTTGGTTTGAGAAATTCTCTTTGGTAGTCACATCTCTTGGCTTCTCTCGTAGCCATCATGATTCGGCTTTATTTATAAAGTCCACTTCTATGGGCCGTATGATCCTTTCTTTGTATGTGGATGACATGATTATCACATGAGATGATATTGATGGGATTGCTGCTTTGAATATTGAGTTGGCACGATAGTTTGATATGAAGGACTACTTCTTGGGCATCGAAATTGCCTTCTCACCTAAGGGTTATTTATTGTCCCAATCCAAATACACTGCAGATATTCTTCAACGAGCTCGCCTATCAGATACCAGGACTGTTGATACTCCTCTGGAGCTAAATGCTCGTTATACTCCGACTGACGGCACTCCCTTACCTGATCCGACATTGTATCGGACTATAGTTGGGAGCCTTGTCTACCTTACTATCACCTGTCCTGATATTGCACATGCAATACATATTGTTAGTCAGTTTGTTACCGCTCCGACCACAGTTCATTGGGCAGCTGTTATTCGCATCTTGCGGTATCTTCATGGGATTCTTTGCCAGAGTCTTCTGTTCTCTTCTACATCTTCCTTGGAACTTTCTGCTTATTCAGACACTGACTGGGCCGATGATCAAACTGACCGCAAATCTACCACAGGGCTCTGTATTTTCTTGGGTGATTCGCTTATTGCTTGTAAAAGCAAGAAACAACAAGTTATCTCTCATTCTTCCACCGATGCAGAGTATCGTGCTATGGCCTCTACCACTAATGAAGTTGTTTGGCTACGTTGGTTGCTAGAGGATATGGGTGTCACATTCCTTGGACCGACCCCTCTTTACTGCGATAATAAAAGTGCTATTCAGATTACTCACAACTCAGTTTTTCATGAACGGACTAAGCATATTGAAATTGATTGTCATACTACTCGTCAGCAACTTGATCGCGGCACGATTTCCCTGCCCTTTGTCAACTCTTCTCTCCTGTTGGTGGATTTCTTTACGAAAGCTCAAACGGTCTAGCGATTTCGATTCTTTGTTAGCAAACTCTCGATGTTGAATGCAGATGGATTGTGAGTTTGATGGGGGATGTTAGGAAGTAGTATTATTTCCTTTAATTAGCATTGATTATCCTTCCTTATTAGCTGTGTACTTAATTAGGCTACTTTATTATCTTTTTAGGTTAGCCTTTATTTCTTTTTATTTCGTTACCTTATAGGATTGTTTCTTATTGTTTTCTTTTTCTTTTAGGATAGTTTCCTATTCTGTGTATTTTCTATTCTTTATAAACCCTTCTCTTGTAATATTCTAGACACTTGAATATAAGATCTCTCTTCTTTTTTATTTCTACATTGCAAATTCTATCACCACCTTGTAGGACAATCGAGCGATAATTTTCTACCATATGTAATGCCCAACTGCCAAGAGGCATCCACAAATTTCTCCTATCTCTTGGAGTGGCTGACCAATAAGCAACACTATCTCTAACTTTCTGAATTAAGGACTTAATGACATCTAAACCATCTCTCACAATTAGGTTCAGAATATGAGTAGCACATCGTACATGAAACAAATTCCTAAACCATATACGATTACCACCAAATTTTTCCAAGAGAATATTAATCATCGCATCATTTGTAGTACATAGTAATAATATTAAGAAATTATCTTAGAATGCGGCATTGCAAGTTCCACGTATCATCAATGAAGTGTGCCGGAATAACCATAAAACCTCTTTTTTGATTGGTAGCTGTCCACATATTGGTTGTCAAGGAAATCCTACTTTTATTTTTCTTCATAAGACAAAAAGTCTTCAACTTCTCATCCCTATAAATCTTCATAATATCACTCTTGATAGTGTTACGCGAAACCATCTTAAACAATGATTGAAGAGATAGACAAAATCTCCTAAACCCAACATGGTCCACAATAGATAGAGGATATTCATGCATTATTATCATTGAAGCTAACTGTCTCCTAGCATTTTCTGGATCGAAAGTAAGAGCTTCTAGTTTTCTAATTTTTTCATCCCCCATCATAACACCAGGTGTTAAAACCTTCTGCTTGGAATCAACCATTTTTCAACTAAAACAAGCGTTAAAATGATCTTTCAAATGTGTTGTACCACTTTTAGGATCAGCAACAATTTTTTTTACAATATTTGCATCTTCCTTTCCAATATTACCCATGAGCCCAAAAAGCACACGTGAAACGATGGAGGCAATGAATTACTGCGGTTGCTGCTGATTATAGAGAGACAGACCAGATCTGGACAATGGACGCCGATTGAAGCAGATCTAAAGTTGATGGCAAGGTTTTCTAGTTGACCGTCAGCGATAGAGGGATAGATGACACTGGCAGTGATGACCGGAGATGGTGGAGGTTGCAGATCTGACGATGGTGAATGGTGACTCTGGCGAAGACTCTGGCGAAGGCAAGGATGCCGAACGAGAGGAGTGCAGACGACTGTGATTGTGGTGAGCGGCAATGGTGGTGGGCTGCGTTGGTGGTGCAAATGTGAAGTGCTGGCTGATGTGTGGTGCCGGTTGCTGAGAGATAGAAAACAAGATCTGGGTTTGAACAGCAATCAGTGATGATAGATGATGCAATTTGCGACGTCAAACCAGATCTGGGTTTGAAGTCAACTGCAAACGGCGACGATGATGAACGAGAACATCTATGGACGAGAATAGCCAGGGACGGAGACATCGATTGCAATTATCTTTATTTCCAACAGTTACAGAAATATATAATTATAGAATTTGAATCTAAAATTAAGGAGAGATTTCCCCTGATATAAATTGGCACCTTTGGGTTATTGGAAAACACACACGTCAATATCTTCTGTCATTTTGCAACGTACTCTCTCATTCTGCTGCAATCCACCAGTCACCGAGTGTATCCTGAGAGTTGACAGTCAAACATTGCCTCAAGTATCTCCGGTGAGTCGACCTATTTCGGCTTAAAGACACCATATAAATTTCAGCTTAAGAGCACCGTGTATACACAGGCCTCGATTTATTTCTCTTCCCACTGTTTTCTTGTTCTTCATTTGTTGTACTTTAATTGTTGAACATTTTGAAAATTCGTGTATAATCGTGCATATTGAAATCAATATTTTTCACTTACACAATTCCTACAGTTACACTGCTTATTAGTGTTGGAATTTAGTGGGTGAATGGTAGGCTGGAGGGTCCCACGGGGCAACCAG
>NMUG010005670.1:0-13004 GCA_002855965.1 Monotropa hypopitys | reverse complement strand
AGAAATTGGCTTGGGTTTGAAGTGATACTTCAAGAACGAAGTTGGTTCTTGGATGATTTTGGGTTTTGATAGAGGTTCGGCTAGATTTGAAGTAGTTTCAGAGAATTGACAAAGAAAATACCCAGAGGTTTTGGTGATTTTGGTTGAAGTGGTTTGCAATAGGAATGCTTGGGTCCTTTAATGTTGGAGGGGTGAGGTCTTTTTATACTACTTACATGTCGCAACTATAGTTGCGACATGCCCAAAAAGCTGGCCAATCACATAGCTCTCGGGCCATGTACTAGAATGGGATATTTTAGAAAGCTTCCTAGGTCGGTTTGGTATTATCTTGATCCGAAAATTAATTAGAAAATAAATAAAATATCTTTAAAATTGAAAATGTATCCCGGAGTTCTGAATCTTGGTCCGAAGCTTCTATTTGTACTTGGCCGACCCCCTGACGAACTCTGACTTTGATAATTTAAATTTGATATCTTTGATCGTTGAGTTGGATCGTGAATATAGAAAATGTCTTGGGATTGAACCGGATATTTCTCAGGAAAACCCTGAAATTCGTCTCCGTAAACAAAGAGAGAAGCGGTGGGTGCACCTCTTGGGTCGCTCAACTTCCGGAAAATCTGTTCTACAGGGAATGTCAGACTTTGAAGATGAGGTCCGTGCAAAATTCGTTCACTGATTTCCAGGACTGCTGGACAGCTACAGGGAAATCGAATGGATTGACGTTTATCCGCAACTAAATCCCCATTCTGGATCAGAAGGATTTAGTTTTTATGCTGCCCTTTCTATAATTAGAACGTCTTCGAGTTTCCATTGAGAAACAGAAATTCGGTTGCCTGTGAGGGATTCTGTTTGTTCCCGAGAAAAACTTAACAATCGGGGCCGATGTCGTGGACAAAGTGAGAAGCGGTAGGTGCACCTCTTGGGCTGCTTAGCTTATGAAAAATCTGTTCTTCTAGGAATGTCAGACTTTAAAGATGAAGTCCGTGCAAAATTCGTTCATTGATTTACGTGGCTGCTAGACAGCTACAGAGAAAACCGAATGGATTGACATTTACCTTCAACTGAATCTCGGATTTGTGTCAAACGGATTCAGTTTTTGTACTAGCTTCTCGGTAACTGATTTACCTTCATCATCCCATTCGGAAACGGAATTTTGGTTGTTCATGCAGGATTCTGCTTGTTCCCGAATATTCTGCTTTTTGGATGCGGTTTTAGTGCCGTCCGTTGGAAATTTGTCTTGCCTGGTGCATCAGCTTTACTTTCTGAATCAGGGTAAATGTTCCTTAACACTTTACTGATGCTGGCTCAATGTTCTGAAATTTTTAGATGACGTCGGTGATGTCCGCGAGAAGTCCGAACATCCCAGATGTGCATGTTGATCCTTGAAAAGACCATTTTGCTGATTTCTGAATTTGTGAGGGCTGAGTCAAAATTTGGGTATCAACACTTTGCATTCCATGGCATTGTCAGTACGAAAAATTTTGATAGGGCCAGAAAATTGAGTTTGGACCATAGCAACAAAATCATAGTATATTTTGGGTAATTCAGGTCGATTTTTCATGAGATATATCCATGTATATCGAGAAAAGTCATCAATAAATATTACAAAGTATCAAGATTCCCCCATAGTGGGATGAGGTAAGGGTCCTCAAATATCAGAATGAACAAGATCAAAAGGAGCACATGAAACTGAGTCACTTTTATTAAAGAGTAAAGCATGTTGTTTTGCAAGTTGACAAGATAAACAATCAACATTTTAATTTTGAACTTGACCTAATTGACCACTAGAAATCAATGGTTGTAGCCAACTAAATGACACATGACTCAAACGAGAATGCCACAAATTAAGGGAAACATTAGTAGAGGCTGAAGAAATATATGGAGTAGACATAGGCATAGTTAAATGAGGTGGTAGATGAAGGTTGACAAGCTCGAATAGACGCCCAAGTTGCCGTCCTATCCCAACTGTCTTTCCAGTCCTCGGATCCTGCACACAATAACTAGTGGAAGAAAAAGTAACAGTGAGACCAAGTTCACATAATTGACCAACAGAAATAAGATTGAGGGTAAGTTTTGGAATGAAATATTCATTTGAAATGGACACATTCGATGTAGAAACATTGGATGTATGACTAACAGACATATATGAACCATCAGCAGTATGAATAATCGGTAATTTGGTGGTAGTGTCATGAGAAGAGAATATTGTTGAATCAGAGGTCATATGGTTGCAGTAGGCAGAGTCAAAGTACTAGTAATGAGTACCTGAGGTAAACGAGAGAGCAATAGAAGATGTGTTACCATAGGCAGAAATATGTTGGAGGATACCCTAGAGATCGCTCATAGTAATGTATGGTGATGAAGGTGAAGAAGAAGCTGCATCATCGGCAACAGCAACAGAATGAGGTGATACCTTGGAAGTTTTACCATGCTCGAACTGAGTACTCTTAGATCCATTGTTGTTGGATTGAGGATGGGTTGATGACAAGCGAGGGTGCTTGGGACAATGATATTGAAAGTGGCCTGGTGTCACGCCCCGGAATTTCAAACCGTTTTTTAATGGGATAAAAGAATGATTAGTTACAAAACCATATTTTATCAAACCACATGACAAGAGGCCGTGAATTGCAAAACATAACTCTTTACAAGCATTTACATAAAACATGTGGAAAATGGAATTACAAACAACCCTTTTTCATGAACTTGCTCGGAATTGAAATACATACAACCTTTACATTTGAAATGAAGCTCAAACCACAAGTAAAAAGGGGAGAGGGGAATTATTACAATGATACAAAAATAAAGTACAATGGAATGCTCCTCACTGAATGAAAGTAGAGCAAACCTAAGCCAACTTCCGCTACAAGTAACCAAGCCAAGCAAACCTGCATGAAACTGTAGAAAAAGGGTGAGTCATAAAGACCCAGCAAATATGCACCTATCAAGTGCAAATGCAATTGTGGTGACATGTGCAAGTGGTGTGAATCCTTATGGTGCAATCCCAAGCATGCCAAGCTCACGCATTCCCAAACACCACTACCAAGTCTAACCAAGACTCTCGTCTACACAAGTATACCAAGGGAGACCCAACCATTCAACCACACTCAAGGCCAACAACAACTTAAGTCAAACCCTCTCTTTCCCGAATACCTTCATCCACACGAATAATCAACACACACTAGTACAAACTGTAAGGGTCAAGGATCTCAATCACGATCGCAATGACATGCCAAACTATCACATTATCTAGAGAGAACACTCCCAAGAACACAAACCATCTACTGCGATGCCAATATCATCGAATATCCAAGATGAACCACGTTCCACCATTTGCTAATTCCACGACTTAGACAAACATCAACTACTAGTTAATTCTACGACTTAGCCAAATATCAACGACTAGCTAATTCTACGACTTAGCTTATGCTCACCAAATCCATCGAATCACATCGAGTCCACTAGCTAATTTCATGACTTAGCTTACCTCTACAATTTACCGAATCACATTGCACATAGACTATCCTTTCCTTCCCTCTATATACATATCTATATAGGTACACATTGGTGAATTGATTTATCTTGTGATTAGTTTATTCGACTTCTTGATTTGGAACAAGTGTTAGAAAAAGGCCACAAGGGATTCGAACCTCCTAGACAAATCCAGGATCGGCCCTACAGTCAAACCTTGGGCTAGTTTGGGTTGTCTCAACAAATTCAATAACCAACCAATAAAACCACCAAACTGGGAATCGATTTAGAGTCTCCTTGGCGATGACAGGGATCGACTCACTCACGAAGTGCCACGAGGAATGCACTATCACACGAGGTGCCATGAGGGATGCACCATCACACCAAGTGCCATGACGGATGCACTGTCATACGAGGTGCCACGAGGAATGCACCGAAGTACGAGGTGTCACGAGGAATACACCAACTCACAATGTGCCACAAGGGATGCACTGACTCACCACAATCAAGGACCACATCATTTGGTCATCACACACCACGTTATTTTTGTTGGTTGTTTAATAATTAAATTCATGAGATTGACACGTTCAATCAAAGGGAACGAGTTTCCCAATCCTAGTGACGAATTCACTTCAAGAGAACAAGTTCCCATCTAAGTGTGACGAATTCACACATCAACACATAGACCTCAACTCTAGTCATCCAACCAATCAAATACAAGGGTACTACATCATAGGGACGAAGTCCCAATCCAAGTGTAATGAGTTCACACATCGATACCCAATTCTTTCTACTAAGGCATTTCACCAAACACCTAGAGTGCACAATGGCACACAAGGGTCCTAGTCACCAAGGACACCTAATCCGACATTTGATCCATCACCCATATGTTCAAGGTCACACACAAGGGCCTAGGTGAGATCATCTAATTCATCATAGACCACACACAAGGGTCTATCCAAATTTGACAACTCTAGGAAACCATGAATTATACACGCAAGCCCCTCGGGCATTCTATCAAACACCTAGCAGGCACAAGGTCACCGCTGAATTCCACTAATTTAAACTCCTAGGACAAAACCCCCGATTTCCATCAACTTCCATAATTGAATACATGTCCTAGACATCAAATTGACAATTACCTAACCTCACAATCACTAAGAATACTCTAATCCAATGCAAGGATGAGTCCAATTTTATTCAATCAAAACATGTCAATTTCACGATTTCCCAAAACATGATTTTTATAGAAATTCCTTGAGTTTAATTCTTGAAAATCATTTAGGTGACCTAACACAATTACACGAGCACAAGATAAAAGCACATTTACCTCAAACTCTAACAATGACAGAAACCCTTACCGCGAAGTTATCGGCACCGACGATCCCAGACATTTTGGAGAATGACTTCGCCACCTACATTGCCGAAAAGCCCTCGATGAGGTGATCCACGTTAAGCCTTGCAAGAACGCCGGGAGAGGTCTGGAAGGCTCCCAAATCTTAGAGAGAAGTAGGGGAGGAGCTCCCATGGAGGTAGAGAGAGAGCTAGGGCAACAAATGAGAAAGACAACCCCAAAATCGTGCACACAATGATATATATACTCTCCTGCTCAAAATGACAAAACAGTCCTTCATTAAAACACAAAAACAAAAATTTTACTCGCGTTAACCGGTTGACATTTTTAGCTCGACCGGTCGAGGCCTTATACGAAACCCCTCTGCCTTGCCGCGACCGGTCGACAACGGTACCATGTACCGGTCGACACGCTTATGAGAACTTCACTGAAATGCCACGACCAGTCGACACTATGGGCCCGATCGGTCGACGCTGGAAAAAATGCTACATTGTTAATAATGAAGCCCAACCTCGACCATAACTTCTCCCGGGACTTCCCGGAACATCCCGAATTGAATACGAACCAAAAGAATGGACCGACAAAGGGTCCAACACCTAATTCTAATCATTCTAAAAATCCAAGGAAGCTGCACTAATATTTATTAATTGATTAGAATAACGAATTTAATTCCTGAAACATATTTAGAAAATACGGGTCGTTACACCTCAACCACCTTAAAAGAATTTCGTCCCTGAAATTAACTAAGTTTAGAGGAACAAGGATCGCGACCAAAGAATACCAAACTTGTGAAAAACCCGCGCGCCACACAAAAGAATATAAGGGACAACTCCCGATATGGTATGGACACACCGACACGAAAGGGACACGCCGACACGAAAGGGACATGTCGGCACAAAATTTGTATTCCGCCTAAGGTACAAGGGACGGAAGAATCCCACAAGGGATTTGTCTCCTCAAGAACTAGGAATCAACAATCGTCTTACAACAATGTTCACGCAAGGGAGGATCGAATTTATAACCATCAACGCTCCACTATCATTCTACAACTCGCATATACACGTTTTGCAATTTCGACACACTACCCATGGGTACACACACATCTCCACACACACATCCAATGCGATAATCAAGTGACCACTACAATTCAAGTTTGAGAGGTGTCGGTCGGACATGATTCTCAACCTAAATCATAGGGTCATCCTTATACCACACAATCAAAGAAAGCACACATATACACGATCGAACCCACACTGAAGGTGTAAGAATAACCGACTCAATTACTTGTTCTCCAAAGTTTCCAACAATCTACCCAACGCTTGGGACACACGAATGTAGGTTTTCAAGGAAAAAAGAATGTCTACAAAGCACATACCAATCAAACAAGTGGAGAGTAAACGTCAACATGGCCATCGCAATAAGAACAAGGTGGTACAAGAGAATCAACACAACTCATCCACAATCCAAACAGAAGTGAGATCACAACTCAAATCATCACGACATCAATTTATGAAGTACATTAGCAAAGAACTTGCGACAAGAAACATTCGAACTAGGCAAGCCTCAACCGAGAAGATTTCTACAACGATGTCCACGAAGGGAAGCAATATCCAAAACAAACACATAACGCCAAACCGAGTTCACGATGCTACCGATAAAATTACAACAAGGGATTCCAATCCCAACAATGCACAATACAACTACAACAAGCAAATGCAAACAAGTCTACTAATACGGAGAAACCGACGACTGAGGATCCGCCATCGAAATCGAGTACACTCTACCATGAGTTGTCCCCTCAACTGGTTGCTTGCCTCTCTGAATTGAATCCCGACGTGCACCTCTAGAATTGGTTCCTCTCTCAAACTGAGGACTGGATGAGAACGACTGGTGATTCTGACTTCTCTGCTGGAGTTGCTCAACTCTTGGCCCAACCGATGAGTGACGCCCAACTGGCATCTCTCCTTGCCTTTCGCTCCTCTGTGGGCAAACTCTTCCCACATGCCCTGACTGGCCGCACTCAAAACAAGTAACCTGGGGACACTGAGAACGGTAGTGCCCTTCATGATTGCAGTGATGACAAACAAGATGGCTCCTGGGTAGCTCTTCTGCAACACCAACACTAACAAGGGACTGAGAACCCTGCTGACTCCGAGAAATAGAATAATCTCTATGCCACTTTCTCCCAAAACTGCCTGAAGAAGACATGGAATTTGAAACAAAAGACTGCCGATGAGGCTCCCATACTCTGACGTCTTTCTCTTTTCCTTGGAAAGAGGCTCAATAGCCCTGTCACAGTCCAACATAGTGGCCAACAAACAAATGCACTACCCAACAATGAGTCTCTAGATGGAGAGACGGAGACCCCGCTCGAATCTCTTGCACTTGCGATCTTCCGAACTGACTAACTCTGAAGCAAAATGGGACAAAGACTGAAACTTAATCGCACACTGAGATACCGTCATGTCGCCATGCTACAACAACTCAAACTACATCCGCAACTGCTCGCGAAACGATTCTGGGAAGTACTGATCCTCGAAGGTAGAAACAATCTGCTCTCAAGAAATAGCACCAACATCTTCCTCAACCAAACCCGGATCCGCAATTCTAGCCAATCTCCGTGCATCTTTCTTGGCTTCAACTATGGAATTCCATCATTCGCCTGCTTCACCGATAAACTGATATGATGCAAAAGATACCCGTAACTCGTCTTCATGAATCTGAAGGGTGTCCAATGCCTTACAAATTCCGGAAAGTCAATGATTGGCCTCAATAGGCTCACCTTCTCTATTGAAACTAGGAGGGTTTATAGCACGGAACTCGCGTAAAGCCTCCATCACATGGCTAACACCCCTAGCCCTGGGGACTTGAACTCCTCTAGTGGCCTCAACCATGGCCTCAACAAGCTGCCTCATAAACAATCTCGGATCCACTGCCTCTTCTTGACCCACTTCAACATTTTCCTCATCACGAACATCTCCGATAGCGACTTCCAGATGCACCAGACGAATCTTATGACCTCTCTGACGATTTACCATACCGACCACCGAAGTGACCAGCGATGGTGAGTTCTAGCAAACACAAAAATAACACGTTCAATACTTGAACCACAATAATGCTATGCTCATAAATTTCTACACAAGAACCATGAGTCAATCCATACCGCATGCTAGGAAAATCAACCACATAATCAATATACATATTCTCAATCATAGGTACAACCTCCAATACACTAGAGGAAACCAAACTCATCTGAGTACAATACCAACTCCTATGCCTCAAACAAGGATATACAAATGCCAAATTTCTATGCCTCAAAACAAGGACACGCTAGCGCCAACTTCTTATGCCTCAAGACAAGGGCATACTAATGCCATGCAACTCTCAATGCGTGCAAACACAAGCAAATGACTATATGAAAAGTACACAAAGAACCCATTGAGATAAAAATCTCCCCAAAGTTCCAAGGTTTTCGAATGAAAGCTCTGATACCAAGTTGTCATGCCCCAGAATTTCAAACCATTTTTTTAATGAGATAAAAGAATGATTAGTTACAAAACCATATTTTAACAAACCACATGACAAGGGGTCGTGAATTGCAAAACATAAACTCTTTACAAGCATTTACATAAAACATGCAAAAAATGGAATGACAAACAACCCTTTTTCATGAACTTGGTCGGATTTGAAATACATATAACCTTTACATTTGAAATGAAGCTCAAACCACAAGTAAAAAGGGGAGAGGAGAATTATTACAATGAAGTACAATGGAATGCTCCTCACTGAATGAAAGTAGAGCAAGCCTAAACCAACTCCCGCTACAAGTAACCAAGCCAAGCAAACCTGTATGAAACTGTAGAAAAAGGGTGAGTCATAAAGACCCATCAAATATGCACCTATCAAGTGCAAATGCACTTGTGGTGACATGTGCAAGTGATATGAATCCCTATGATGCAATCCTAAGCATGTCAAGCTCATGCATTCCCAAACACCACTACCAAGTCTAACCAAGACTCTCGTCTACACAAGTATACCAAGAGAGACCCAACCATTCAACCACACTCAAGGCCAACAACAACTTTAGTCAAACCCTCTCTTTCCTGAGTACCTTCATCCGCACGACTAGGCAACACACACTAGTACAAACTGTAAGGGTCAAGGATCTCAATCACGATCACAACGACATGGAAAACTATCACATTATCTAGGGCGGACAGTCTCAAGAACACAACCCATCTACTGCGATGCCAATACCATCGAAAATCCATGATGAATCACGTTCCACCATTTGCTAATTTCACGAATTAGCCAAACATCAACGACTAGCTAATTCTACGACTTAGCCAAACATCAATGACTAGCTAATTCCACGACTTAGCTTATGCTCACCAAATCCATCGAATCACATCGAGTCCACTAGCTGAAGGAAATCGAGGTTCCACCCCATAACCAATTGGCAATGGGGGGAGTAGCCCAACTCCTTATAAATCCAGGCTAGGTCCCTTGACTTTTCAATGTGGGACAAATACTCTCAACATGCCCCTGCATGTATGGCAAACTTTCAAGCCTAACACATGGACAACACATATTGGGTGACGTGGGAGCACATGTGGTCGTTGGGCCCAACACGTTAAGCCTTGCTCTGATACCATGAAGGAAAATTAAATTGAATCCAACTCTGTATCGTCTTTGACATTTTCAATTGATGAATTTCAATACATTGCACAGCTTGCTGAATAATACAAAATGCAGCCTATTTATTGGCGCCAATAACCGATTTAAAACCGATCTAACATAATTACCAAAAATGAAAAGAAAAACCTAACAATAAAATATGACAACTGTTAATCAGTAACAGAACAGTTGGAACTCAAAACAGAGTATAACCGACTTAACAGAATTAACACAAGATCTTTCGGAACTACACCATTATCATTTGGAAGAACAATCAACCAGACAAGCACAAACTGAAAGTCAGATCACTATCTTCCAGAAGAGAAGAAACCATCTTCTGGAACATCATTAAACAAGCAACTAAAGTCTTCATATCAAATCACCACCTTCGAGAAGAACAGAAACCATCTTCCAGAACATCATCAATCAAGCAAATAAAGTCTGCATATCAAATCACCATCTTCCAGAAGAATAGAAACCATCTTCTAGAGCAACAAGACCAAGATACAGATGATCATCAGATTACTCATGGTTCTATATGACTTTCAACACTAGCTAATTCCACGACTTAGCTTACCTCTACAATTTACCGAACCACATCGCACATAGACTATCCTTTCCTTCCCTCTATATATATATATATATATATATCTAAATAGGTATATATTGGTGAATTGATTTATCTTGTGATTAGTTTATTTGACTTCCCGATTTGGAACAAGTGTTAGAAAAAGGCCACAAGGGATTCGAAACTCCTAGACAAATCCAAGATCGGCCCTACAGTCAAACCTTGGGCTAGTTTGGGTTGTCTCAACAAATTCAATAATCAACCAATAAAACTACCAAACCGAGAATCGATTTAGAGTCTCCTTGGCGAGTACAAGGATCGACTCACTCATGAAGTGCCACGAGGAATGCACTATCACACAAGGTGCCACGAGAGATGCACCATCACACGAAGTGCCACGAGGGATGCACTGTCACACGAGGTGCTACGAGGAATGCACCAAAGTAAGAGGTATCACAAGGAATACACCAACTCACAAAGTGCCACGATTGATGCACTAACTCACCACAATCAAGGACCACATCGTTTGGTCATCACACACCACGTTATTTTTGTTGGTTGTTTAATAATTAAATTCACGAGATTGACAAGTTCAATCAAAGGGAACGAGTTTCCCAATCCTAGTGACGAATTCACTTCAAGGGGACGAGTTCCCACCTAAGTGTGACGAATTCACACATCAATACATAGACCTCAAGTATGGTCATCCAACCAATCAAATCCAAGGGTACTGTGGTAACCAGTTTCTACCGGAGACTTCTCGTGAACTGCTAGGACTTTGGACGCTAGGGGTCGGTTCTGACCGAAGGCTGAAGTGGTCCCTGCAGACAAGTAAAAGGGGATTGCTCCTGTTTGACTCCTGCAACACAAGGGTTAGTGCCCGCCGGTGGGGTTTAACCAACGGGGCCTCCGATGCTTAAATTAGAACCGTTTGGAGAAGAAGTTAAAGCACGAAACGGAGGAGGCCGGACGGTTAGCGGTCGGGGATCAAAGGTTGGACCAGGATCCCCTGAACAGTACCCATGGGGGGTATTTATAGGGAAGAGTTAGCTTGGGGCTCACGAATGGTGAGTGGGCCGCACGTCACGGGCCTCACGGTGGGCCTGGATGGATGGTGGATCGGGTCAAGTCGTACGGACGTGGTACTATGGTGAATTCTCCGCGACAGAGACAGGAGGGTAGTCCTCCGGATGGTCTGGTACGTTCGGTAAGGAGTCGGTGGCGGCGCCAAAGGCTTCCGAAGGGTGCACTCCGGGGGTCACGCGTCGGTTGCAGTGCGGACCCTTCGGTAGGGTAGGGCCGGTCAGGCCGACTCGCTGGTGTTTTGGTTTATGTGGTCCTTTTTCTTCCAAGGGCGTGGGTCCGGTCACCACAATAGCCCCTCAATCTTTCCCAAGGCTTTGGAAAAGATTGAAAATTAGTTAACCGGACGCCATGCCACCAGAGGCAGGTGATATTAATTTTGCCGATTACCGCTCGTGACGTCTCCTGACAGATGTCGGGCCGTTGCACAGGTACGGCTGTCAGGAACCGCCACGTGTCGCAAATTTATTGGCGAGTCAAACTGACCGCCTCGGTACATGTGCCGAGTTATTTAATGCTGGGACAACTGTCTCGTACCTGGGGGACACCTATAAATAGGTGTGCTGGGATGGCTTTTGGCACTCTTGTTCAGCGTGTGAGAAGCCTCCGGAGAGCTACATACCCTTCGGCTACCGCATTCCACTGCTTGCCATGGATCAAATAGTTACTCTGTCATCTTCTCCTTCGTCTTCTGATTCCGATTCCTTGTTTCGGACAACTCCCACGGAACTCTCTTCTGAAGCTGGCTCAAAGGAGTCGTCGCCGGCCAGAGATATAGCACCGGTAGGCTCATTATTGAGGCAGCCTCCGGCAGATCGTCCGAGCAATATTGTCCGGCATTTTTCAGATGAAGCTGGTCCTTCGCATACCGCTTTGGGGGGGCGCTCGGCCGGAGCGCTGACGGGGTCACGCAGAAGATCCAGGGAGACTTGCCCTTACCTTCGCTTCTTTCGTAGAGGGATCCATGAGTTTGAAGAATTTTCCCGACGGTACGAGATCCCAGGCGATGTGTTCGTCGCGGAGGTCGGCTCGTTGATTACATACTCGGAGGACCACATTACCGTTCCAATGATGGTTGTAGTCGAAGGCCAGCTGAGGTTCCCGCTACCCACTTTTACCCAGGCATTTATGCATGCATTCAAACTGGCGCCGAACCAGCTGTCGGTGAATTGCTATCGGACTATTAGCTGCATTTAGTTCCTGTGCGATAAGCACAGTCTCGAATTTCTTCTGTCGGACCTCATGGGACTGTTCTCGCTGTCCCGCAATCGTTCCTCTGGTCGGTATTTCTTTACTCCACAGAAACCCTATGGCCACGTTTTTATGAGACTGCCGGATTCAGAGAAGTGGGGGAACATCCATCTCCAGATCTTCGGTGAATATAGCTTCCGTCCGGACGAGGCTCATCGGTATCCTATCCCAACCGAGGAAGGAAGGCCTGACGTGTCGGCAATATCAAGGCGTCTGAGGGCCAGGGCGTCCACTGCCTGGATCGCGGCCCTCCTGAGATGTGAGGAAAGGGATGCCCCCACTCTCCTGGGGTATGAGCCAACCTACAATAGCTTTCTTGAAGACCGGCAGAGAAGAGGAAAAAGGAAACTCGGAGAACATCCGGACGCTCCAGCCCCTGTGGTGAGGCGCATGGCTCCCTTTGAATACTTCGAACAGCTTGAAGTTCCTGGTGGACCGATGCCGGACCCACCCGAAACGGCTGCTGAGGGCATTCCTGAGCAGGTTAGGGCAGCCGATGCATTGAGGGATATTTTGGCCGGATGCCAACATCCTGTGAAAGAGGAGCCTCAAGAGGAAGAGCTTCCGGCGGACACAATTTTTAAGCTCCGGTTGGACCCTCGG
>NMUG010005669.1:0-13005 GCA_002855965.1 Monotropa hypopitys | reverse complement strand
TCCCTTTTGTTTGTATTAGCCGCCACTCATTTAGGGTTTTTCTTTGTAATCCTTAGTGGCTATATAAGCCAAGCGATGTAAAGACACATACAGCTTTTGATAATTTGAAAACCCCTTTTCCGAGCAGAGTATTTTCTCTCTCTGGTTCTTCAGGTGGACTCCTGATTTGTTAGGTGGATTCCTAGCACTTCTACCGAGCTACAGTGTTAGTTCGTTCATTCCTCTACAGATTACGGTGTTAATCTGTCCGTTTCTACCGGATTTCATTCAAAATCCGTCCACCCCTCACCTCGGTTTCAGTTTCCCTGAACCGGTCTTCACTTATCCATTTTCCATTCCGCTGCGTTCTGCGTCATCCAGCGACTTGTGACGAGTCAGCGTATTCGAGTGTTTGCCGACATAGTTGACTGTGCGAGGGCTATTGAGCCTAAGAGGGACCACCAGCAGCGGGAAGTGAAGGTGTGGGAACCACGCAGGCAGGTTTCCAATTCCAGCTCATCTTCAAGCAGTTTCGGGAGGAAGCGGCAGCGAGAGCAGTCCCGTTTCTCTAGAGGCCAGCGGTCTCAAACTAGTTCTGGTTCGGTATAGAGTCCGAGAATATGTCATCGATGCCATCAGCCAGGGTATGTGGGAGTTGACTGTAGAGCACCAGTTTGCTATGATTGTGGCCAGGCGGGCCATGTGGTTAGAGATTTCCCAGGGAGGGACAGCGGTCGTAGTGCCGCTAGACCAGTACAACAACAGCAGCAGTAGAGGAGCAGACATCAGTGTCCACAACAGTCAGGACCAGCAGTTTCTGTCCAGGCTTCTCGTGTTGGCGGGGTTGTGATTCCTGCCAGGCCAGCACAGCAGTTCCAGCCGAGGGGAAGGTATCAGCAGGGTCCGACAACTCATGGCAGGGCATTTGCCATTCCAGCAGTTTCCTCGCTATCGACTTCTCACCAGCAGCCAGAGACTTCTATTATTCGTGGTATGTTTCTTGTTTACAATTCTTGGGCCAGTGTACTTTTTGATTCTGGTGCATCGCACTCTTTTCTTGCTACATCTTTTGTACGTGCTTTGGAGCTTGATACGGATGTTCTGGATCCACCGTTGTTCGTTGATACTCCTGTTGGAGGCCGTGTCCGTTTGGATAGAGTTTGCAGAGATTGTGAATTGACTTTAGAGGACCACTGTTTCACATTCGACTTTATTGTTCTGGGTATGTCTGGCTTTGATCTTATTCTGGGGATGGATTGGTTATCTACCTTCCATGCCAACATCGATTGTCATCGACGCTGAGTGCGGGTGTTCTCTCCTGAGGGAGTCTATTTCTACATGTATGGCGACAAGAAGGAGTCTATTGATTCTTGTTTGTACGATCCAAGGGAGCGTGACTCAGTCAGCTGTATGCTTGCCAGCCTTAGTGTTGATGATGATTCTTCTCAGCGTGGGGAGTTATCGTTAGTTGTCTGCGAGTTTCTGAATGTCTTTCCGGCAGAGTTACCTGGTTTGCCACCTAGGCGAGAGGTGGAATTCTCTATCGACTTATTACCTAGTACGTCTCCGATTTTAGTACCACCTTATCGATTTGCGCTGGCAGAGTTGCGGGAGTTGAAGTCCCAATTACGGGAATTGTACGAGTTGGGTTTCATTCGGCCTAGTTCATCACCTTGGGGTGCGCCAACTTTATTTGCGAAGAAGAAAGATGATTCGTTGCGGCTATGCATTGACTACCAAAAGTTAAATCGGGTAATAGTGAAGAACAAATATCCCATGCCGAGGATCGACGACTTATTTGATCAGTTGCGTGGTTCGACATGTTTCTCGAAGATTGATTTGCATTCCGGTTACCACCAGTTGTTAGTGCGGGCATAGGATATTCCTAAGATGGTGTTTCGCACTCGTTATGGTCATTATGAGTTCGTGGTCATGTCATTCGGCTTGACGAATGCTCCAGCTACATTCATGGATCTCATGAATCGTATCTTTCGCATCCATCTTGATCGGTTTGTTGCGGTCTTCGTTAACGATCTTCTTATCTATTCGGCTTCAGAGGAGAAGCATCAGATTCATCTCCGAGTTGTGTTAGAGCTGTTGCGGGAACATCATCTCTATGCCAAACTTAGCAAATGTGAGTTTTGGCTCCCAGAGGTAAAGTTTCTTGGTCACGTTGTTTCTCAAGGTGGAGTTTCCGTTGACCCAAGCAAGATCGACGGAGTTTCTTTATGGCCGCGTCCCTAGAGTGTTTTTTATGTTCGTAGCTTTCTTGGGCTAGCGGGTTACTATCGGCGATTCGTTCTAGATTTCTCTCGATTGGCAGCACCTATGACTCGTTTGACCCGAAAGGGTGTTCCGTTTTCTTGGGATGATGATTGTGAGATGGCTTTCAAGGAGTTGAAGCGGTGACTGACTTCAGCACCTATTCTTATTGTTCCCGAGCGAGGGGTTGGCTATTCAGTCTAGTGTGATGCTTCACATGATGGCTTGAGGTGTGCCTTGATGCAAGGAGGCAAAGTTATTGCTTACGGTTCACGGTAGTTGAAGATTTACGAGTGAATTATCTGACTCACGATTTGGAGTTAGCGGCTATTGTTTTTGCCTTGAAGATGTGGCAAAATTATTTGTACGGCGAGAGATTCGAGGTATTTTCTGATCACAAGAGTTTGAAGTACTTGTTCACGCAAAAGGAGCTTAACTTGCGGCAAAGGCGTTGGATGTAACATTTGGAAGATTACGATTTTGAGTTGCACTATCATCCTGGTAAAGCAAACGTTATTGCAGATGCTTTGAGTAGGAAGTCTTCTCATTTGGCTAGCTTAGCAGTTCTTGACTGAAGATCGATGGAGGACTTGGGTCCGTTTGTTCTACATACAGAGGAAACCGGAGAGCAAGCTACGTTGTTCAATCTATCTATTCATTCAGAGCTTTCTCGTTGGGTGACCGAGGTTCAGGCTGACGATTCAGAGACGGCGGAGTTGCGTGCAAAGTTTCTTAGCAGTAATGCTCGACAGGGTTGGATGATTCATGCAGATTCTAGTTTGCGTTATCTTGGTCGATTGTTCGTTCCTGATTCTTGTCGAGCAGATATATTGCACGAGTTTCACTATTCACCATTGGCGGTTCATCCTGGAGGTACAAAAATGTACCATGATCTTCGACGACAGTTTTGGTGGCCAGGAATGAAGAAGGATGTGGCAGTTTTTGTTTCCAGATGCCTTACTTGTCAGCAAGTAAAGGCCGAGCATCAACGACCAACAAGTTTACTTCAGCCGTTGCCGATTGCAGAGTGGAAGTGGGAGCATGTGACGATGGACTTTGCTTCAGGCTTTCCGAGATCGGGCAGGATGCTATATGGATTATAGTTGACCGACTGACGAAGACGACACATTTTCTGCCTATTCGTATTGCTCAGTCCGTGGATTCCTTTAGCTGGTTGTACATTAGAGAGATCATTCGACTTCACAGTGTGCCATCATCTATCGTATCCGATCGAGATCCCCAGTTTACTTCTCGTTTTTGGCAGAGTTTGCAAGCTTCACTTGGTTCGAAGCTTATGTTCAGCACAACTTTTCACCCTTAGACCGACGGTCAGTCCGAGCGTACCATTCAGATTCTGGAGGACATGTTGCGCGTTTGTGTGTTAGACTTCCAGGGAAGTTGGGTTGATCATCTACCGTTGGTCGAGTTTGCGTACAACAACAGTTTTCACTCAAGTATTGGAATAGCACCTTTCGAGGCCTTGTACGGTAGGCCGTGTCACTCACCTGTTTGTTGGCTAGACGTTGGAGAATCCGCTATCATTGGTCCCGAAATGACGCAGCAGATCACGTAGCAGATCAAGACCATTCGTTAGAGATTGCTTACGGCTCAGAGTCGCTATAAAAGTTATACCGATCGACGTCGCACTCCTTTGTCTTTTGAGGTAAGTTTCACCTCGCCGCGGTATTTCACGATTCGGGAAGAAGGAAAAGTTGACTCCACGCTACATTGGGCCATTCGACATCATTGAGAAGATTGGGGAGGTTGCCTATAGACTCGCTTTGCCGTCGAACATTTCTAGTGTTCATGACGTATTCCATATTTCCATGTTGCGCAAGTACGAGTCGGATCCATCACATGTTATAGATTGGTTGAGCGTTGAGTTGCAAGTCGATGTGTCCTACAAAGAGAGGCCGATACATGTCCTTGATTCACGAGAGCAAGTGTTGCGGGGTAAAACCATTCCATTGTTGAAAGTCTTGTGGAGTAACCATAGAGTCGAGGAAGCCACTTGGAAGCGAGAGGATGAAATTCGCGCTAAATTTCCGGATTTATTTTGATCGTTTGTATCGATTAGTACTTGTTTTGTGTTTGTACTCCGACTCTTAGTTAATTCGAGGACGAAATTCTTTTAAGGTAGTTGAGATGTAACGATCCAAATTTCCATTCGTTTAAATATAATTCGATGCGTTATTTTACTTATTAATTATTTACCGTCGATTGTGATTCTTTGGGAAGGTCATGGAATAGCCTTAGGACGTCGAGGGAATGTAAATAACTTGGAGGAAGTGTGTCTCGATGCGTCACGAAGGGGCCATAGTAGTTTCAACAATTTCTATGCAATTTGCTGGTGTCTCGTCCGGACGGGGAGGTGGAGTGTTCCGGACGAGCAAGCAGAGAGTTGAGGTTTCAGCTATAGGAGTCTTGGTCCGGACGAGGATAGGTCTCGTCCTGAAGAATGTGTGTTCTCGTCCGGATGACGAGAGTCCCGTCCGGATGGGGAATCCGAAAGTTGTGCGGATTTGCGTTTTAATGAAGGGAAGTGTGGTCTTTTACCTATATTTCGAGTTCCTAAACCTAAAAATCATGTAGGAGCCTCCATTCTCCTTCATTTCACTCAAAACACTCTCTCTACCTCTCAAAAACTCCATTGAAGCTCTACCTTCTCTCTACCATTTGAAGATCTTCCAAGGTGAGTTTGAAGAAGTTGCAAGGAGGAAGGTTGCATCAAGGGCTTTCCAACAAACTACATAGCTTTGTCATCCACCGAATCCGAGATTCAAGGGTTTTGTTCCAAGCTTCAAGAGGTAGAGGATATCCATCTCTAGTCATGTAATAGAGTATGCCTTCTCTTGTTTTCCTTTGAAATCTACTCATGTTGCTCAAATTTCGTATGTACCATGTTAGGATGAAATTTACTTAGGGTTTGTGGATGAATCATGAAATTGACGAGTTTATTAGAGTTTTTAGGGTCATATACACATGGTACACGGTTTAATTTCATGTTGTGAACACATGGGTGAAAATCCCCAAATCCTTGCATGAACCCTATTTCACAAATTAGGGCTTTTGGTCAATTAGTGACCCTTTGATAAAATTGAGTTTGGATACATGCAATTGGGCCTAAATAAGGCTTAACAGATGGGTTTTGAGTATGAGTCATATTTTATAGAAATTGGTCGCACATTGCCTTATGTTGCGTAAATTGGAAGTGTAAATGAAATGAAATCAATCGTGAACACATGGACCCTTGAAACAATGAATGACTTTGGTATGATTATCGACGGGAATGTACTTGATCTTTAGTGATTCCCGGGTTCGATTGACTTGTAACAATGATTTCGAGATTGATATGTTCTTATGCGGGAATGTACTTGAGTTTAAGGGATTCCCGGGGTGGTCGCTCCACCCACGACATTGTGCACAATGGGGGCTATGTGAGCCCTCCAATGGAATTTGGGAAAGATGGATTAAGTTTGGTTAGTGTGTTAACGAGCCACTATCTCAACCTTACCCTATCAACGTTACAATAATAATTGGATGAATACGGAGTGTACTTGACCTTTAGTGATTCCGGGATTCATACCACCTTAGCAAACTATGGATGAATACGGAGTGTACTTGACCTTTAGTGATTCCGGGATTCATGTCATCTTGTGAGCTATGGATAAATACGGGGTGTACTTGATCTTGAGGGATCCCGGGATTTATCGGACTTGACAAATTAAATATTTATGGAATATACTTGTAATGGAATTCCTTTGTACTTGATATCGTACGAACGTTGGAATGGAAATGAGAATGGTGAATGCATACTTTTATGGATACTTGACTTTAGTATCCTCGGTTAACACTCTCATTTTTATGTTGGCTTGTAGAGTCACATTGTAGAAGTTGGATCATTGTCTTGCATTGTCTCATGCATCTTGTGTATATCATTCTGTACAGTCACACACTCGTTCACGCTAGTCTAGAACATGCTAGTTGATAGATATTTCCCTACTTTGGCGTGATACGCCCTTCTTTTTAGACTCTACAGGTAAGGAACCTCTCATGGACGATTTTGGAGCACATTGATGTTTTGAGCTTTTGGAAGACTTATGCATTTTCCTTTCTTTCAAGTTAGCCCCTTTGGGTTGTAATAGGAGTAGTGGTTTGTAATAACTTAACTTTTTCTCTCTCCCTACTTCTACGTGTTGGACTTTATATTTCTTTCCACAATCACTTTCGGATTTTCATGTATATTTGGAATGGGATGCTTTAGTATTTAGACTTATTCTAAATTGTGATGATCCATGTTTGTTTCCCCATTTATTAAATGATTTCAAAAAAATTGGTTTGAAAATCCGGGGCGTGACAATCATAGTCGTCCCTACTCACCGTCGAATGGATGGATTGGCTATTGACCAAGGTGTCCCTAACAGTGATGCAAATGGGGTCCCAAATCAGCCAGATACCTCAAGATCTACCTAACGGGTCCACAAATGACGACACATTGAAGCCTAACTTATTAAAAAAACTAACCATGACACTAATGTCCACTTTAGTCTCCATAAGAGCTACAATTTTGGGTTTATGGGACTCAACAAGAGCAGTGAAATTACACCTAAAATTGGGATTGTCCGTCCCTCTATAGTTCCACACCAAGATATCAAATGATGACATGAAAAAATCTTTAAGGATATTGATCTCAAAGGAATGCCTAAGGATTTTGAGATCCTTTGCATTGTCCAGATCCATGCATTGTCCAGATCTAGTGGATGGGTTGATCTTGTCAAGATGAATCTTTTCCCCGTCCACGTTCATCTTGTTCAGGTCAATTTCCAAACAAACCTCCTCTATCCACCATGCAACCTCCGCCAGGTGAACGACTTTGGTGCCTGGATCTATCTCACTGCTCACTACACGATCTAAAACTTGGACTTTCTCTAGCTCTTGCAAGTTCATGATAGGTGGTAAATAGAGGATCTAGAATATCAGAAGTACAGAGCTTCTCACGTTCCAAGATGGAAAGGGCGCTAGCACTAAAGGTATGTCAATCAAGCTGGGAGTCAGCAAAAATATTAGGTTTTGGGAGTCCCAAACCATATGGGCCTTTCAATCCCTCAGGAAGTTGGTCATTTGAATTAATCTCATTGGGACTATGGGCCCTTAAAGGCACAATACAAGGATTGGTAACATTTCCATTAATATTAGCCTGGTTGGGGTTCAAAATGTTTTGGTTGTTGACAAACATCTGCTTAGAAGGACTTGGGCCATTATTTGGGAAAACAGGCCTATTACTTTTCAAATTATTCTGAGAAGAATGTTTGGGCCTTGCTTCACCGGGAACATGCCTTTTATCCCCCAAGCTGATGTTTGCTGGGCCAACCCCACCCCAGTCCATTTGATTCAACCTTTACCCCCTGGAGCGCTAATTGGGCTAGGATTTTCATGGCCCTCGATCTAGTCCTGACAATGGGTCCAGTTGGTTTCCTATGTTTTCGGGTCACTAACATCCATTCCCCGGAACCCAATTCATTGGGCTCAAGCCCTTGGGGAAGCCCATTGAAGCTTATGATCCTTGAATCCGAACTCCTAGGGTTTTCGGGGATACCTGATGGAGATGAAGAACTACATTCACTGTTCATCTTCTCCGTAGCCATCTGATCGCACAGATTTTTCCGGTGACCTATCCTGCCACAAGAGAAGCAAATTAAATGGACATGCTCATATTCAATAACATAATCATACTTACCTACTGCAACTGAAGGTTCCAAGGGCTTGCTCAAGTCCAATTCGACGCAGACTCTGGCGAAACTAGCTCTTATGGATCTTTCAGTCTTGTTATCAACGATCAGTGGTTTCCCTAAGGCGCCAACAATTTTCCCAATGGTTTCTTCGTCACAGTACTCAATCGACAAGTGAAGGAACCTCATCCAGACCGTCGTGTTGATTGTCGTCGATTTGTCTGCCTTGGAGTCTGGCTACCATTTCGTAACCATGAGATAGTGGTCCTGAACAATCCATGGAACCCCTGTGTAGACCTTGGAATAGTCCAACTTCGATTCGAAACAAATCAAGTAGAACCCCAAACCTAGATCTGTTGGAACGAAGGTGCCCTCTAAATTCCAAAGACGGGTTAGACAATCCATTAGCAACCTGAACCCAATACTCTTACCCATCAATTTGATTATCATACAACCTTTAAAGTTTTGCCTAATTCAAAGTAGGTCTTCCTTCGATACAACAATTTAATTTTTGAGAATGTCTCTGTTGCCTCATTATCTGGGTTAAATTCCTCAACAACGTCATCTATGAACTCCTAGTTTCTTCTCGTCAAGGCTTCATCTCCAAAAACCCTACCTCCTAGCACGGTGTC
Source organism: Monotropa hypopitys (assembly GCA_002855965.1). NCBI lineage: Eukaryota > Viridiplantae > Streptophyta > Magnoliopsida > Ericales > Ericaceae > Monotropa > Monotropa hypopitys. Next base: position 4,403 of record NMUG010005669.1, on the reverse strand, counting down.
TCTTAACAAATGGGGAGCAGAAATTGCCCTCATTTGAACGTCTTGAACATCAGCCTGGTTACTACCAACTTCTTCCACTCGCGATTGACCACTCTCCATATCCATCAGCATATCAGAATCGCAAGGATTTTCGCCTCTTACCTTCTTCGTACTTCGCTCAAGATGGTCAGTTTCTTCCGTCAAACGGTTAGGGTCAGAATCAGGTTGAGATGTAGAAACGGCAAGGGAACTCGTCGCCAATGAGGGCCCCGGAGTGTTATCTAACAGCTTTGAGGAAAAGTAATGGAAAAAAATAAAATGCAGGGAATATTGAACCTTTTAGATCACCAGCGATGCGCTCAAAATATTCACATTAAAAAAATCATTGATTTAATTGCCTGTAAGTTGTAGGCATTATAAAATGGTTCTTTTCAGAATCTAACAACGCAATCGCTAAAATGTGTAGTACTGTACAGATAAAAGCGGCCAGAAAAAACTAAATCATCCAAGAAACTCTCAAGTGAGAACTTCTCAGTGCTTATTCTCAATTTATGCTGCTGGATCTGATTGAATTAATGCAAACGATAAGAGATTCTGCAGCACTGCATAGACTCTCTCTCCCGACCAATTTGGCCTGAAACACACCATTCAAAAGTTCCATCCGGTTAACATCTCCATCCACCTCACTTAGTTCAATAGCCCTCTTCCTTGGGATCAAGCTATAAAGATACAGACAACCCAAATCAAGTTTCTCCCCTTTGAATGCAACTTGTAACAAAGAACTAGATTCGAGATCATTAGACGTAGGATCGAACAAAACGGAGAAGCTACCAAATTTAAGGTCAGGGGACTCAAATAATTTAATAACATCACCATTTTTCATAATAACATTACTTTGTTTTTCTTCTGGAACTACTGACCGCCGCTTAGCAACTCTCAATATATTAGCTGCCTCTCTCATCCCACTGAGAAATGCTCCGTGCATTGTTGCCGGATACTGCTTGTTAGTGGCTTCTCCAGCAAAAAACACTCTCCCATCTCCAATACCCTCAGAAAGTATATCATAGTCATCGCCTGAAGCACCAATTGCAACATATGAGTAGGAGCCATAAGCATATTGGTCTTGTCCCCAACGGGTGCAAACAGCTTGAAGTGGATTGGGAACAGAAATCCCTTTCGGGTTAAAAATACCCTTCAATATTTCCAAGACCCTCTCCACGGATTCCACTGGGGACATCTTTTCGAATCTAATAGCAGCCTCCCCGGCAACAAGAGCGACGAGAAGTGGTCCCCCTGATACCGAAGAATAACTGTAAAACAGAAAGAATTCACCCCTCATACTCGAATCCTCTGTCAAATGCCCAAATGTATCTATCTGTCCACCCCAAAAATCATAAGGGAACAACATTAAGACCTTATTTAACAACCCAAATCCTAGTCTCTCAATAGCATCTTTCTTTCGTTGTGGTAGCTCCGGGACAAACTGAATAGATCCCTTCTTAAGCACACCTAATGGAACTGTACATAGAACCATGTCTCCCCTATACCCCTGGCCATTAGCATAGACCAAAACCCCATCAACTCCATACCTAACGCTCGCCACTGTCCGGTTGTAAAAAACCGGTAAGTCCTCCGCCAATGCCCTAATAAACCTCTCATTCCCTCCTGGGATGAAGCAATGGTCCCCACCCATCTCATAGGGATCGTCTTGATCCCAAAACGACATTGACAAATTCGACATCAAAGTAGCGTTTGCATATTCTAAATTTGCAAGGTGCCAATTCAAGAGCATTCGCTCTTGGGGATCTTCTGCAATCTTATAAACATGACGAAAGGCTTCTAATGCAGTTCCTAAAGAGACATCTGCAGATTTAACTTCCTCCATCATTGCTTGCCTAAGATTACAAACCCTATCCAACAACTTATTAAACGAAATTTCTACTCGGGAATCAGTTTCAGAATCCACAGTACAGCCATTAGGCAAATACAATGGGCATATGTCTCTCACCTTGTGAAGTGGAAACCCAAGTTGCCTTGCAAGGACTCCGAACGGGTTGCCATTGATTCCAGTGAGGACGCTGCCACCTAGGTCAGCAGCCGCATCCACTGCTACCGCTGTCGCGGCTCCATTACCTCCGGTCATCTTCTTCGTCTTGACTCTGCCGCCCGGACGAGTCCTGCCTTCCAAAACTACAACCTTGAACCCTAAAAATATCAATTGCCTTGCAGCAACCAATCCGGCAATTCCAGCACCGATAATGACGATATTACCTCTCGTGGACCCCTCCGGAGGCCGCAATTTGGCTTCTTTGATGGCCGGAGCAAGGCCGAAGTTGATGTAACCGTGGTGGAGGAGGAAATGGTACGCCGAATTAACCAGTCCTCGGTGCTCGGCACGAATCGACTCTGAAGCGTGATCTTTAGTCATCCAGACCGAGACGTTCGATCGCCATCGAGCGAGGATGTGATTCCGTACGACGATGTAGTTGGATTGTTCTGCGCCGCCGATTTGAGAAACAACGTTGGCTTCGATTTCCTGTTCTATGAGGGAGTCGATGGGGAATCCAACGGAGATCGCAATGAGGGCCTCGGTGTCGACTTCTTTATCGAGATCGGTGGCGCACTGACGTCGGCGATTCTTGGACGGAGCGTCGTCGTCGACCTCGACGGCATCGTCCGTGGATTTATCACGGAGGACTCGGAGGCTGTTGAAGGCGGCTGCGGAGGAGATCATCTCCGGGAACTGTTTCTTCCTTCGGCGTCTTTTCTTGGGCGGGGTTTGGGGTTGGTCGTTGGGTGGCGGTTCAGAATTGGCGTCGATTTCCTGCGTAAAGACGGAGGCTTTGGGCGGCAGAAAGAGGTGGCTTTCGGGGGAGTCGTCGTCGGAGGTGGCATTGTTGAGGTGGTTGTCGAAGAGTTCGGGTGGAGAGTCCGTCGTTTCCATAGTCGCGGTGACTGATGGGTCCGGGATCCTGTAGTAAGCATTTTAAACTGTCCCGATAGTGTCACTAAACAACGTCGTTTTGGGGAAGTGGAGGCAGAAGACATCTATAAGTTCAAAAATGATGTCGTTTTAATCCATCATATGCGAAATTTTTTTATTTGAAACGGCATCGGGTTTTTTTTTTTGGAGGACAGACGAATTTATCCATATGAACAATAAAATACAGGTACATAGTAACATAAGTCCCTCAAAAACCCCAAACTATAGAAAAACAACCCGAAGTAATAAAAACAGAAGTCTACTAGACTGGAAAGCCGGACCCAACCCATAAGCTATAGAACCCCTTGCACCTCACCGACAAAAGCCCCCATTTGTAATGCTCTTGCCCGCTACCGTAGCATGGTCGGAATGAATTTCCAGGATAAGCGCAGATGAGGAAAGTTTAGGAAGATTCATGCACCCTAACCGAATTCCTTGGTCTGGAGAAGTCCTCCACTACCCCCAGAAAGGCCCGCCAATTGGAGAGGCATTGCGATAGAGATATCCGAATCTCAGGTGATTTGATTTTAACCCAAAGAGCAACATCTAATTTGATTTTTTCGCATGCCGGAAACATTTCCCGTTGCGAAGTAGCCATATATTCCAGCAAATCGCCATGAAAGTTGTCCGCCATACCATTTTTTGCATACCCCTGAATGGTGCATCCCACCACCAAAGCTTGAAGGAACTGAAGCTAGAAGGGACAACACCGCACATCGACCACTCATCCATGGAATCAGACCAAATTCTCCAGCTGATGTCGCAGGTGATCAACAGATGGTTGCGATCCTCTTCCTGTAAATTACAAAGGGGGCATTTTAGTTGTGAATTGTTGAATGGTAATCCCCTGTAACTGAGAACCTTCAAGACTGGGATTGAGTCTTGGAGGGCTGACCACACAAACCATGATACTTTAGGTGAAAAGGCTCCCCATATATGTTTGAACAAAGTCTGATTCGTTACCGTAACATTAGTACCATTGCGGATAAGGGAATATAATTCCCCCACCTTAAATTTGCCGCTTGAGGACCATTTCCACATCATGTAATCAGAGGTACCCCTTCCACCAACAGAGGCGGAACTCTGCGCGATCAAATCGTCATTGAGACTATCCTCCCAAACAAATAATCTGCGTCTGAAACGAATCGCCGATACCTCTGGATGAACCCCATTGAAAATCTTGTCCACTGTGATTTGCTTGTCTTCTGCTACAAAGAACAACCTGGGGTACAACTTCCTCAGGCAATCTGAACCGGTCCACCAATGATTCCAGAATTCAATCTGCGATCCATCCCCCACTTTCCACATGAACCCCTTAGATAAAATATGGCCCAAGTAGGGATCATCCTTTGCAATGGAGGAGATCCCTTTCCACATGGGAGACGGATTTGGGAAATTCGGGAGACAAGGCCATTGGGAATCCCTACCCAAAGAATAAATG
>NMUG010005668.1:0-13004 GCA_002855965.1 Monotropa hypopitys | reverse complement strand
ATTTGTTATTTTTCGTTTATGTTTCATTTAAAAAAAATAGTAATAATTTAGTTTTGTTTTTTGTTTTTTATAAACGATTTCAAGAAATTATACAAACAAAAAAAGTTTATGTTTTTTGTTTAGGTTTTCATTTTTTATTTTTATCGCTTCATCGCTCTCTTTCATACACCAGCGCACACACATACGCAGACACATTTACACATCAACACACACATACGCAGACACATTTACACATCAACACACACATACAAACACCAAGACACATACCAAGATACACATCAGTACACATCAACACTCCAAAAATACACACAAACTCACACACACACATTAGCAAGACGCACACACACACATAAACAGACAAACACACATCAGCAAGACACATCAGTACACACATACACCAAGACAATATCAACACATAAATACACACATCAACACACATATACACACATCAGCACACACACACACACCAAAACACATCAACACACACACATCAACACACACATATACACATATACACACACACCAAAACACACATCAACACATATACATACACATCAATACACACTAATACACACATAAGCACACCAAGATACACATCAACACACCCACACACACATTAACACATATGTACACACCAAGACACACATCAAGACACACATACATATACACATCAATACACATGCATACATACATGCACACACACACACACACCAAGTCACACACACCAAGTCACACACCCCAAGACATACACATCAAGATACACATCGATACATATACATAAAGACACACATCAACACATATATACATACATCAATACACACATACACATCAACACACACATATACACACATCAACACACATACACACATCACACATCAACAAGACACACATCAACAAGACACACATCAACACACACACATACCAAAACACATGCACACGTGCATGTGTGTGTGCACATATATGTGATTTGAGGTGTGTGTGTGTGTTTTGAGCGGTGTGTATGTGTATTTTGGGGTGTCTGTGTATGTCTGCATGCGTGCTAATGTGTGTCTTAGGGTGTGTATATGTGTATATATGTGTGTGTGTGCGTATGCTGATGTGTGTGTGTGTTTTTATGAATGTGTGTGTTTTGGTTTGTGTGTGCATACTAATATGTGTCTTGGTGCATACATGTATTTTTGTGTGTGTCTGTGTGTGTATGTGTGTACGTGCATTTTAGTGTGTGTATGTTATTGGTTTATTGATGTTTATTTTAATAAAATGAAAATAATGAAAAACAAAATAATATTACCAAACATGTTTTATGTTGTTTTTGTTTTTTACTGATTCTAAAAAATATAGTACCAAACACGTTTTTATTTTTTTGTTTATATTAAATAAAACATGATTCTGTTTTTAGTTTTTAATAAACAAAAAATAATAAACATAAACATTACCAAACGACCCATTATCTTTTAAATATTTTAGCCAGTCTTGTTCTTTTTTAAAACTTTCCGGGTTCAGCGATTGTAGACAGTCCATTCAACTCAAGTTTCACTTCCGAATTCTCAGTTGTGAACTTGTGATCTTGGGCATCATACATCAGTTCTCTGATTTTGTTACCCAGTTTTAGTATTTCGAAAATTTATCTTTTAAATATTTTAGACAGTCCTGTTCTTTTTGAAAACTTTCCGGGGTACTACCGGGGGAATGGTGCTCGAGAGATGAAAACTTCCTATCAGCATGCTTGTTTAATAATTTTGGCTTTTGCAGTTGGAATGCAACCTATGAAAGCTTGCTTGGGAGCAACAAGCCCTTCCCCCAGCGCATACCTCTCTCTGTAAGTTTCTTCCTTTTTCGGCAAGAAAATGTTCGGTAAGTATCTGGTCTGGTAAGACTGCTCGGTAACACGCTCTGCGTATTTATCTGAAACTAACAGGAAATGATAGATTTTCTGGTGGACATCTGGGAGCAGGAAGGGTTATATGATTGAGAAAGCACGAGCTGGTACTTACCATGTTTCATTACGTATCCGAACTCACGAAATCTGTTGTAGTCTTTAAATGGTTACACAAAAAAGTTAATCGATGGGCAGCCTGTATATTTACTGTAGCATAGCACGCCACGACCCGATGCATGTTTCCCTAGCAGGATTCTGGGAGATAATTTATAAAAGTGGAAGCAGTTTTTTTCCTAAGGTTCTGGAAAGTATGGTTTGTTTCTGTGTTTTCGGTAACTACTTTGATTTTACCAATGTCAAGAGCTGAAGAGATCCATCTAACCAGGCTTTAATCTTCAAACTTGAAATTTATTTAGTGATCATTTCTATCACAAAGTACGGACCCGGCGTAGCGGTAAAACTATTCCATTGTGGCTATAGGTCACGGGGTGATTAACCATACAATTGTGTGGTTAGAAAGAGGTGTTGATATATCCCAATTCCCAATTGTTTTGAGAAATGGTTGAGGTAATACAATAAATATGGGAAAAAGAGAGAAGTCTGCTCTTGGGCGACTCGCGATTTGCCTCTCACACGATGCCCTAGGGGTGGGATGGGGTGGGTCTCTCGAGGGTAGGGGTGTCATCCTTTTTTTATAAGCAGATTGAGAGGATGGACAAGTACCTAAATTCTCAAAGTATAATATGTTTTTATTTTTATAAAAAATGAGTATTGTACAAGGCCATCAATGCAATTTTGTTTTTAAAGGTTAATACCTGCGATTATAATTACAAAATCTGTGTTATGGATTTTTGTTAGTATTTTTGGAGTTTTTGCGACATTCATTTTATTATTGGACTTTGGGGCCGAACTTCCCGAACAACCATGTTCCTATTGCGACTTCTAACAAAACTCCTAATAAGACGGAAAATTCCAAAACTTGGCAAAACGATGATAATCATGCTATAACAAGCGGACATTTCATATTCCAATTGACCTTGTGTCAATTTACCGAAATCAATCCTTGGGAACCAATGAACACATTCCGACACATTTTGACACACAACGGATACGCTGACACACCGATGATATGCTAGGACCACATAGGTTTGTCGACATGGCGTGAATACATCAATATGCCAACGACAACCCGATACGATCAAGACACATGGAGACATTACGGATACACCGAGGACACATCGATATGCCAATAATCCGCATACTCACATGCACTCATAACTTAATGCACACACATGCTCCACGATACACACCAACCCACACAATACAACATACACATCCTAATGCGATGATCGTGTGACATAGGAGGGTTGTTTTGAGATGCGTCAATTGGTCGCTCTTCTCAAATCAATCCACACACGTCAATCGTATACAACAAGATCAAGTAACATACCCACTCACACCAAAATACATGCACGTCATGCCCGAATGAAGACAAGACACAAAACTCACGCCAAATCTATATATCATCATGCATCCGCACCCAAACCCCACGATCAACCGAATACAATAAAAATCACTCATATTAAAGATTTTTCAACTGAACGATCCAATACTGAAACCTACAAGAAAGTAGCTCTTCGCAACGAATATCACTCAAGATTTTCTCACATTCCATAGGTACTTTCTCATGAGAAATGATAAATACATCATCCTAGACGAGTGGCTGAACATCAATGGTGATTTACGAGTATGAAGTACAAGTCACTTAATAGAAGGATCACCCAATCTAGGCATGAAAAGGAACAAGAATCACAAAGATCATCACTCACAAATCATAAGTCCACAATAAATTTCATGGGTCGCCAAATTTCACATCTCAAGCCAAATGAAACTTGGTTGATTACCAAGTCTAGAGTCTCCAGTGGAATAGGAATATTTACAAAGAGTCAACAATCCCCATATTATACATCAAATGAAGTACAATATAAGCAACAAGTCTAAAAGTGGTTACAATCCATAGTCAAGGAATCTCAAGGTAGATCTCCAAATCATGACTTCGGCTCCTCACAAGCATCTGCCCTCCATGAATAATTTCTCGCCATGTGGCCAACCTCTCCACATAAAAAGCAGGGCTTTCCCATTGGTAATGGTTGGGGCACTAGGCACGAAAATGACCGGATTGTCTACATTTGTGACATACGATTTGGGACTTGAGAAGAACCCCCGACTTACGAGAAGAAGATGATGATCCCATACTCTGCCATTTTTGAGAAGATTCAGATTGATCCAGGTGACGCTTCTTACCAAGGCCTCCCGAGGAAGATGAAATCATATCGGTTGGTGGTTGGTGTGGATCCCACACTTGCACATCCTTCATATCACCATGGTAAGACTCGTTTGTCCTTGCACTCTTCAATAAGGTGGCAAAATTTTGAATCCGTTGCCCCATAACAAATTGTTAGATTGAGCGATGCAGACCCCTCTCAAACCTCCTGCACTTAAGATCCTCAGTGCTAACCAAGTCTAACGCGAAGCGAGACAATGATTGAAACCTAGTGGCATACTGGGAGATAGTCATGTTGCCCTGAAACAACTGTTCAAATTACAATCTTAATTGCTCACGGAAAGAATCAGGGAAATACTGGTATTCAAAAATGGTATAAGATAGTTCACATACATTCCTTCCAAGGGGTTGTCATTTGACGATCGCTCACTCCGCACTGCAGTCCTCCGAGAATCCCTCCTAGTTTTCACAACGTAGCACCACCATTATTGGCCTCTCCAATGAGTTGGTACGCAGCAAACGACACTCTAATGCCATCTTTAGTGATTTCTAAGGTATCGAAGATCTTGTGAATGCAAGCAAGCCAATGGTTGCCCTTAATAGGGTCACCTTCACCACTGAATTGAGGAGGATTCATTATACAGAATTCCTTCATAGCACTCATGGCCTAGTTCCCGACACTGTCCCTAGAAGCACCTGTCTCGCGGTTGGCCTCGTTAATGGCCACCGCTAGCTCCCGAGCAAACTGACCAGGAACTACATGCACTCCATCACCGTGAGGAACATCTGCCACAGGGACATTCTGATTACCTCTGCCTCGGTCAACCCCTCTTTGACCTACAACACACCTAGTAGCCATCTAGCTACCTCGCAAAAGATGACAAGGAGAGGTTATCCAATAATGAATACTACGTTCGAATACGATACGAAGGCGCAAGTACTACTAAGCAACTAGATCCTCACACATCATGGGTCTAGACTTCAACTCATCCGCACCCAATGTCGAACTCCCACTATGGATAACGTGAATAATACTCACACACAAGAATGCAATCAAACCTCAATGATAAGAGGGACCCAATCATCAGTGTTACCAGAAATTTACACCCTTAGATGATGAAAGATCATAGAGCACTACACCATCGCAATTTAAAGTCCCACTTCTTGACTAGCAAGACAAAGAACAATACAAAACAGAATCCCAAATAGCTCCAGGGACTCTTACCTCAACACGGGCAACAAACTTAACTCCAATGACATGGAGGTCTCCAATACCAAAAGAAAGAATCTGAATACGCATCATGCTCCCCAAATACAACATCATGATGTAGATAAGTGCAAAACACGTATTCCAACCTACAACCACAAACTAATCCAAAGGAAATATGAAAACCATATAGACTAAGTGTCTCCCTACAGTTCCTAGGTAATCTAACCATGCTCTGATACCATTTATCACACCCTAGATTTTCAAACCTTTTTTGATAATAAAATTACTCACCACCCATGATATAAATCTACAATGACAAATCACTGCATATAATGAATTCCCAAGTAAAAGAGTTATGGTACAACAAGCTAGTATAAATGTGCTAAAGGAATTGAAACACATAAATACATTGTTGTTCTTTATATCCTTTACAAAGAAATAACAAGGAAACTAAAAATACATGGGAGATGTAAATAACTATAGAAAATCCAGCAGCTAATTCTACGTGTCACACTCCGAAAATTTTAAAATATTATTTTGAAAATTATATAATTTATTTTGAAATTTATTTGATTTTTGGGGATTAAATTAAGAATTATGTCTCAATTTATAAATTTTATTAAAATTTTATATCCCCTCCTCCCCATTTCGATATAAGCCTCTACCTATCCCCCTCCCATTTCTATATATCGAAATGGGCAGTGTGCCCATTTCCCCCCATAAGTTTGTATATTGAAATAGGGTTAGCCTTTGGCTCCCTGTATTTCGATATACAGCCCCTATGGTGGGCCTTCCCATTGATTGCATTTCGATATACAAATAGATTGCATATCGAAATGCATGTTGTCTGTGTTCTTTAGTTTAGGCTGCATTTCGATATGCAGGTTTGGGCATCCGATTGTATTCCGATATGTAAAGATTGCATATCGAAATACATGGGCCTTGTGGGAAGACCAGTGAGGTCATATTTCGATATGGGATTTGAGGGGTATATCGATATAGGGTCTGCTGGTGGTTGTCCCGTGGGCTTGTATTTCGATATATGCCTTGGGCATATACCGAAATACAAGTGTTCGACAGAAGTCTGGGGATTTTATCGGGGCCTATTTAGTCATTTTGGCATATATATATGTGTGTTTGACTGAGAGAGGGTTCCCTACATCTCATTTTCAGCCTCCCTTCTCCCTCTCAATCCCGTAAGTCCATCTCTCTCTCATCTCTCTCGAAATCTCTCTCCCCCTCATTCTTCTCTCTCACTTTTGACCCTTCTCTGTAGGGTTTTGGAAGAAGAGCTCTTCATTAATGTTATCAAGCATCACGAGGGCTATGCCGTAATGGTCTTGGATCGTCCATCTGCGAAGAATCTCTCACCTAGAGATTTTGGATTCTCGACTTGAATGTGGATAACTCTTTCTATTGCTTCGTATGTATATGTATTTGTAGTGTTTTCCCCTTGTTTCCCTTCCTCTAGATCTTGCTAGAGTTCTAGTTGATGCATGATTTGTGTTGGGTTTGATATAGATAGTAGTGTGCTCATAGAGGATTCTAGTGGTCTCGTCCGTGGCCTTCAATGTCATGAAGGCCAAGTGTTTCTCTAAATGCTCAATTAAGGATTTGAGATCGATACGTGAGGTTATGGATGTGTTGGTAGACTTGTGGCCTTGTTAGGTGGCTTTGGAAATCCAATGGCCACCACATGTTCGATATAATGCCTAATGTGAAACTTGAGGTGTCTTGTGGAGTTTTGGTGTCTTGTTGGGGTTACTTGGAGTTGTGTATGGTCCTAGCTTCCTTGGGTCGTAAATATTATAATAAAACGCCTTTTGTGGGCTTTGGGTGGATCGAAGGAAAATTATGTAGTATGATCAGCTTGTAGCCATCTGTTCCTTGGGTGAACTTGATGGTGCGTATCGATTGGGATTTTGGCATATAGTGCCCTTCGAGAATAAATAATCCAATGTCCAATATTAAAATTCAAATTCTTGAAAGATTGACTTAATGAATTCAACACATGCCAATATAGAGACGTACTCCACGAGAGTATTGTCACAACAATCTTGTATTCATTTAAGAGAATTGAATTCCACATATTCAAATATATTCCAAGATAAAAGAAGAATGTATTAATATGTATTCTATATATCCTGGGATGTATTGTAAGTGGCGGATGTTCCGTGTATTCAAGTCCAACCCTTGTATTCGTCGAGTATGTGGACTTGAGCATTGTATTTAGGATGTATTCTAGAGACATTGTGTAATGGGGGCTTGACTGGGCCCTTCCGGCATTCTGGGGAACCGCGAGGATATTGTATTCATACCAGGAGTTGGTTGATGAGCCTCTCCTTGGTCGCTCACATAATTCACATACTCCAAGTATTTTGTATTATATGAATTCCCATTGTATATTCCTTGGACGAGTGTATTTTGTGTTAAGTGTCAGACATGTATTCAAAGTCTGACCACAGTATGTATTCTTCCTCAGACATTCCATGTATTCAGTTCTGAGAAGATGTGCTTCATGTTAGGTGTTCAATGTATTCAAGCCTAACATGACCTTGGGATTTTATTGGCTTTCCCAAGGCACATATGTATTCATTGATGGGATTTCATGTATTCCCCATCCATGATTGTATTCAAATATATGGGATCTTGTATTCCCCATATGCCTTGTATTCTCCCATGGTAGGACGTTCCGTCAATATGTGCACCCTGCTAGGAATTCGATTCCTAAAATGGTACCGGCTATTATATCCATCTGAGGTCACATGTGATACCTCCTACCATAGGGGAGTCTATGTGTACTATTGTATTCAAGAAGATAAAATCATATTGATCAATGATTGCATTAAATCCAAAACAAATATAAACCAGTTATGTTATGTATAACCTTGGTCAGTGATGATATGGGATTGGATCCCTTAGGTCTTAGGGAGGTCTTGGGTGGTATGTGATCTTAGGAAGGTCTTTTCTTCTTTGGCGTGAGTTTTATACTCCCATCCTCTTGACTCTGGATTTAGTATAGGGCTTGGCTCAGTGGTCCCTTTCGTTTGAGGATTAGTATTCCACCCTTGTGTTAGAGGTTAGAGTTGAGTTCGGTCCTCTATTGAGGTGTTGTGTTGTAGCGTCGGGTCTGCACTTCTATTTCTATCCTTTCTCCTTCTTTTCTGCATGTGGACCTATGGGTTAGCATCCACCATATGCATGTCTGGTAGTAGTTAGTTGTTTCTCACTGAGCGCGTGGTTTGCTCAGACCCTCCCCCCTTTCCCCTTCCCAGTTGTGTTGCAGGTTGGAAGAGCTTGGCTTTGAAGTTCGGAGTTGTAGTTGGCTTTTGTGGAGGTTTCACCTCCCCTTGTATCTTTTAGTTTTGTTTGTTTTTCTAGTTTCTATTTATTCTGGTACAAGTATCATTCCATTGTGGTGTTTAATATTCTTTCGCGCTTTGTAATCTTTCTGTATCATTGCACCATAATAGTGAATCTTATTTCACTTGCTGGATGCTCTATGGATGTAATAATATGGATAATGAGTTGTCTCTTATCTTTATTATTTGTTTTCAAAAATATGTTTCAAAAAATCTGGATTGTTACACTACGCTCCAGCAAATCTCATTCATGAACCCATGCAATATAAATATCGGGGGGAGGGAGAAGGGTGTGCGCAATCCACGTGCTCAGTGAGGAAAACCCCTAACTACTACCATGCATGCATATGGTGGGTGTATATCCAAGTCTCCACATGCAAGTCATGTCAAAGAATAGCAAATGAATCCACATCATATGAGATGATTACACAACCTCAAGACATTCCCAACCCACAAACAACTCCAAATCATGATACAACACACGTCCTCAATGTATGGCAAACACAGAATACGAGTCCCCAAATGCAAGATGAATACTAATCACAATATCCTCTACAAATATAAGACCAAGAACTCTGGAATGAGATGGCTCCAAGTACTAAAAGTTTATGGCCTTTACAATTACACAACCACTCTAACCCTTGCGAGGTCATCCATAGGATACACTACCTTTTCTTTATTCCTTTACGATTACATACACTTCTTTCTTCCTTCTTCATTGATTGAACACCTTTATAAATTTCTTGTGTCCTTTCAAAAATCTCAACTTTGAGAAAATCAAAGGAGTCAATTATTTATTTCCAAAATCTCTCAACCTTGACAAAACAAGAGAGCCAATATTGACCTTGACGAAATAAGGGACAATCATCATTTTCATGTTTTCATATCATGATTTCTCAAAAGTGTATCTTCATCTTTTTCTTTGATTATAATTTTCCAATGCACCCTAATGAAATTAAGGATTTCTTTTGTCCTTTACAATTTTACTGCCTTGACGAAACAAGGACTTTCTATTGTGCTAAGATATTTCTAGAACCCGCCCACTGGTGTTTCCATCCACATTCCGAAACTTACTGGAAACTCGTATCTCCCTCTTTAGCCAAAGACTTGTTTCCTAGAGTCTCACCCATCAGTGATCACTAGATATTATGTGACCTACGGAAACATGTATCTCCCACTTAACACATTTATAGGATGATCGACATCACCATGAGCATGAAATGCTCTAACAATTATATTTTACTTTACATCATCTCTTTTGTTTGTATTATCATACAATGTATGATTGATTCATGATTGAATACTAGTAATCCTTTTTGGATACTTTCTCGATATTTAAATTCATTGGGTACATTTGATTCAATCCTTTAAATCTTTCCAATTCATCTCCAATTCCATCATGTTTTCAAAAACCAACACTTAACTTTGACGAAATCAAAGGAGTTAATCTTTTACTTCCATTCACTCAACCTTGACGAAATTAAGAGAGTCAAGTGTTTATTTTAATCTCCTCAACCTTGACGAAATCAAGGAAGGCTCATGTCAATCTTAACGAAATTAATAGACAACCTCACTTATCATATTCTCATTCCGGAATTTCCAAAATTGTACCTTTCACCATATATTTCTATTAAGTGCCATTTAACCTCTAAGTCATGTCAAAATAACATGATGCATGAAAATACATCTAACACCTCAAACATTGTCATTATGACTTCAATCTACGCATACAAGTCATATTCTCCCTTGAACCATCCCAAAATCTATCATGTGATTTTCATCAAACACTTTGTTCAACAACCTATGGGCAAACATATCTTTGTCTCTAAGCATCTCCCTTATATATACACCCAAATATTCAATCTCATACTCAAATCTAGCCATATTGTAGGCAACAAAACTAGATCTACACATGTAGACTACGAAAATGAAGACAATGCTTCACTCACATATACACACAAGAGAGGAGAGAGAGAGAGATTTTATCCACCAAGCTTATAAGTCTTGAAAATCCTAGGTGAGAGTTTTTCACAAGCACACGAACTATGGTGATGGATAAAAAGCCCTTGACGTGTTCTCCAACGTTGGTGAAGACCACTTCTTCAAAATCCTAAAGGATTACTCTAGATCGAAGGGAGAACGAGAGTGTTTGAGAGAGATATAGAGAGAGGGAGAGAGTTCAGAGAGGTAGAGGAGAGGGAATGAGAATGAGGGTCTAAAACCTCTCAATACACATATAATATATATATATATTCTTCAGGAAAATATCGAATTACCCCTCATTAAACTGACCAAAATTGTCCGAACGGTCGCATAGCGATATGTGTTCTTGACACATATTGGTATGTGATCACACTAGTCAATCCATACAGAACAAAGTCAAGTCACATTTTGATATGCACCAGCATGAATACATGTTCACATATCGATATGCAATCAATATGTGCACTGCTTTGCATATGAACAGACCTTTTATATTTCGATATGTGTTCAATCACATATCGAAATGTGACATACAACTCACCATTCGATATGGATGTATTTCGATATGTGAAGAGGAATAGGGAGGTGTTACCAGTATATCGAAATGCGAACATAGAGGGGAAACCTCATTGGTCACATATCGAAATGTGACCAGGCAGGGACAAAGGGCATAACCCTATTTTGATATGTAATAGGGGAGGGGAATACTTTAAGCACATACCGAAATGTGATTTATGGGCACCATATACCCTCTCATACCCAACAATCATATACCATCATAAATAACACATTTAGATCAATAATTTATTTATTTAAATTTGCCAAAACCTCAATACTTTATGAAATCATAAATTTTGAATTTCCAATGATTTACAAAATCCCCATTTTATTTTCCTTCAAATAAAATCTTATAATTTCAATGGTAAAAACCAAGATTATTATTCTAAATAGATTTCAAAATCTTCTTTTTGGGTTAAATGAATTTCTGGGGTGTTACACTCGTTCCATGAATTAAATAAATTTAATAGAAATAATAATATATGTTGAGATTATATAAATAATTTTGGAATATATTTTGTGAAATATGAATGTCGTGTATGGTGTTAAAATAATAATTGGTGTGTCGGGAAATATTTTCTCAAATTTAAAAGAATTAAACCTTGTGAGGTATATGATAAATATGGTATGGGGTGAACCGTGTAAATAATTAGGAGGAATTCTATGGTGTTGTGTGAGGTGAAACATGGGAATATAACATATGGTGCATGATAGTGTTGTGGAGGAGAAATGAGTGTAGCAAAACTTTTTTGGGTGGTGATTCATGTCCCACAAGAGTTATAAAATCTGTTATATTCTCCAAGTATCCACCAAAAGAACACATTTGTATATTTTCTTGTCATTATACACACACACACATATATATATAGAGAGAGAGAGAGAGAAGGAAAGAAGAGGAAGAGAAGAAGGAAGACTTTGAAGTTGAAGGGACTTCCTCATTTCCTGCAAAAAATTGGTAAGTTTGTTATGTTTACAGATGATCTAAGATCAATAGGATGAAAGTAGATGATGGGTGGTAATGAGTATTTTGAGTTCCATTGAAACTATGCTTAAAAATCCATGAAAATTCATGTAGAATCATGATTAAGGGTGGAATCAAGATAGATATATGTTGTAAAAGTCGCAGGTATCATAAGGGTTGCTTATATATGCTTAAAATGATAAAAAAATAAGAGTTTTAATGAGAACCAAACGAAATTTGTAGTCCTTAAAAACCCAGAAATAGAGGCTGTTCAGGATCGATATAAGCACCAATATACCATGTGGTATACCGGACGACATACATGTTGTCTACCGATTGTGTATTTTTGGCTCAGTCTTGAATCCAGAGAGCATGTTTGTTATCGATACACCGGTCGATACACCGAGTGGTATATCTGTGGCATACCGATTGTGCTATATGTCAGTAGGTTTGTTAAGGGTTGTTTTCAGGTGATGACTAAATGATGTTCATTTAATGTAAGGTTGTTTTAAATTTATATATGGGATCTTATAACAGTGTTTATAGAGATGAATAAAGAGTTTAATAATGGATTTTAATGCTTCACATCAAACCTTAATCACTTGTTAATTTACTTCGAATTGTCGATTCTAAGTGTTTGAGTCTATTATAGGTGGGAATGTGAATACTTTCAAATTTCCGAGGAGGTATAAGCAATATTCAATGAGTTTGGTAGATATAGTATTTTATATATGTGAACATGTGTGTTATTTTTAAGTGAGTAAACT
>NMUG010005667.1:0-13007 GCA_002855965.1 Monotropa hypopitys | reverse complement strand
CTTACACCCCAACATTATGTTAGTCTCTTGGAGCTTGTTATTTCATCTCTGAGAGGATCTCGTGATTATGTACTTTTGATTAACTCTTTAAAAGTTTCGTCTGGATGGGGGAAAGTGAGCTTCAGACAGTCCTTTGAGAAATGGAGTAGGCCACCTATAAGAGAAAAGGGTTCCACCTACTTGGCTCCTGCAAAATGAGGGTTAGAGCCCACTTGTCGGCAGTGACTGAGAGAGGCCTCCGATGGCTAAGTCAGTAATTGAGGAAGAAAGTATGAGCAGTCGGTAAGTGAGAGTCGGAGAGAGCCAGAAGAAGGATCCCGGGAATAGTACCTCAATGGGGTATTTATAGTCCCAACCTGATTTGGCGCCAAAAGTGCAAGCATGTGATGCACATGGGTGGTCCGGTGCTGACGTTAGGCCATTGGGTCAACCCGAGACACATCAACAGTTGTACGGGTGAGCCTAGTGCGCCGCTGTGCCAGAGGTCATTAAATCTTGTCGTTCCCGATGGTGGACCCCTCTGACATAAGACCGTTCGACAGTGGAAGTTGTGCCTCCTCCTAGTAGTGAGTGGTCACGCAGGGCTTCCTTATCGTCCGGACTGGATATGCCGAAGGTTGAAAGAGACCGTATGATCGATCCGGCTTGGTTCTTTCGATTGTCCGATGGGTCTGCATCGATTGCTGAAGGTCCGCATGATGAACCGCCAGTTCCGTCCTTTGGCTACAGAATGGTTTTTGTATGGGAGGTCTGTGAGGCCGACGGCCCTGAATTGCTAAGTGAGATGCTTGAATGGGATCCGTATAGGCCATTTGGTCTGACAGTGAAGATCCAGTCTGCTTGATTGAAGTCTGACTACTACATAGTTATTGTAACTTATCCTCGCCCCGTGCCACCTCTCTCTAAAATGAGCAATTGGTCAATCTACTTGGTTAAAGACAATGCCCATGCAGGTCTCTGTTGCCGCGCAATGCAACTCAAAGGATTTGGAGAAGTCTGGTAATGCTAACACATGAGCAATGGTTAACTTAGGTTTGATCTCTGCAAACTCTTGTGCAGCAGCTTTCGAGCATGTAAACTGTCCAAACCGTATATCCTCCAGAACTTCCATGCATTGTTTTTGCACCCCACCGGACTATTGTTGTCCCTGGCTGAGCTTCTTTACACTGTCGAGCAGTTGCCGTTCTTTTTCCTCCAACAAATAGACTACCATAGACTCAACCATTTTTCTTACAAAGCATTGTCTGGGCAGTAGGTTGTGATTCTTCTCGACCACCTATCGTGGAGCCACCTCCTTGCTCAGATGTAGCCAAGCCACCTTGTATGGGTTAGGATTATTCTTTGGCACTAAACCCCGTTTATGAACAACCTCCTCACGTATCACATTCTCACAGCTCCCGGAGGCAATCACAAACTTGCACACCTGGCTTGCAGTCATGCATTTAGACTAGAAGAGATGACTTCTCGTCCATTCGTCACCACTGGCATCTTGGGGAGTAAGGCAAGCCCTATGACCTATAAAAAATGGTCCATGATCACCTGAAATGTGCTCCTCTTCCCTATCATCACTTATTTGCCCGCTTGTGGGACCTCCCTTAGGTTGATCCAGTTCCACCCTGAGCTGTTGCTGTTGAGGACTCTCCTCGTTTCTCTTCTCCATCTCTTCTAATTCTCTTATGTTCCACATTTGAGCTGAGTCGAGCTGTGTGGGAACCAGCTCGTCAGATTTGGGGGTCTAACAAAACTGAGCTGAGTTGTCCGAGAACCAGCTCGTCAAATTTAAGGTTCTGAGCTGAGCTGAGGTGAGGTGAGTTGCGTTTAACCTCAATGTTATCGATGCCTCCATTTGTTAGCGTAGGTTGCCCTTATCTCCTACGACTGCTTCTTCAACAATGAACAGTTCCTCATCAAACAGAGGTGGGGTATTCCAATCCACACTAGGATCTGGAATCATATTCGAGGTGAATAGCCCCTCAATGGTAGCGTTGTCTTCCACGATAACTGAAATTGGGGGTTCTTGTGGTGCCAACAGTTGACGAAAGGAACTTACCTGTCTGTTGTTTCCATCAACCTCCGAAAATTCTTTCTCCTCCTGAGGACATCTTGGCTGTCTCTCTGTCCTTCTATCTGGTTCCCTCTTGGCAAAGGGGTCTTCCTCTTCGTCACTTCCACCAGTGGCTGGCTCTTCGTCTCCCACCATACGTAGATTAGGGCTTCGTTGTCGTCATCGTTTTGTTGTGGATGTTGTGGCGGCTGTAACTGAATCTGAATGGAGGCCACACTAACTACCAGATTCTCTACCACATGCTCTAATCGGTCGAGTTTATCATCTTATGTAACCTCTTGAATAGGTCTGCTCCTGGGTGCCATTGTTTCACCGGAGTCGTAACTTGAAGCTCTGATACCAACTGATGCAGCGTGGGTAATGGGATAACTAGAGTCAAGTTGTTGATTCCGAAGAATGTCGAGTTGAATCTCTCCTCTAAACTTGTTGATTCAAGAGAATACCAGTTATAAAGGCTCTTGAATCCTATTGATTTCTAAGAATACCAAGTTAAAGGCTTCAATCAATCGTTTCCTAAGAACACGGATCGAATGGGAAGAATAGGCAAAGGCTTGAATGATTTCTGATTTTAACAACTAATTACATCAAAGGGTTTAAATAGGGAACATAGAAACCCTAAAGGAAAGAAATAAAACCCTAGGGCCTTAAACAAGTTGGCCCAACAGAAAAGGGAAATGATAGGCCCTAAAACAAATCGGCCCAAAAGAAGGAATTGGAAAATAAATGAATGACATGTCCACAATACAAACGGGCCAAACAAAAGGAACAAGAAATATACGGAAACAATTATGGGCAGAATCTGGTCCAATGTTGAAAAGAACCCATATTGGTGCATGTCACGTCCCAGATTTTCAAACCATTTTTTTTAAATGAAATAAAAGAATGATTCATTATAAAATCATATTAACCAAACCACAAGACAAGGGGCCGTGAATTGCAAAACATACTTCTTTATAAGCATTTATATAAAACGTGTGGAAAATGGAATTACAAACAATCCTTTACGTAAACTTGCTTCAAATTGAAATGCTTACAAGGCCTTTACATAAAACTTGCATAAAATTGAAATACAACAACCTTTTACATTTTTTATTGAAACCCAACTACAAGTAAAAAAAGGGAGAGGGGAATTATTACAATAATACAACTTGAAATATGAAAAGAGATACAATGTGATGCTCCTCATAAAAGGGAAAGTGGAGCAAGTCAAAGCCAACTCCCCGCTACAAGCTATCAACCAAGCAAACATGCAGAAAACTATAAAAAGAAGGTTGAGTCATAAAGACCCAGCAAATATGCATCTATCAAGTGCAAATGCAATTATAGTGACATGTGCAAGTTGTGTGAATCCCTATGATGCAATCCCAAGCATGCCACTACTCACACAACCTCAAAAACCAATCAAGACTCATAAGTCTAACCAAGACTTCCATCTACACAAGTGCTCCAAGGGTCAATCTACCCATTTAATTCTTGCTCAAGGCCACTAACCACACAAGTCAAAACCCTCTCTTTACCAAGTACCCTCATCCACACGGCTAGGCAACACACACTAGTACAAACCGTAAGGGTCAAGGATCTCAATCATGATCGCAATGATATGACGACTATCATATTATCTAGGGAGGACACTCCCAAGAACACAACTCATCTATTATAATGCCAATACCTTCAAATATCCACAATGAACCACGTTTCCACCATTTGCTAATTCCACGACTTAGCCAAACATCAACGACTAGCTAATTCCACGACTTAGTCAAACATCAATGACTAGCTAATTCCATGACTTAGCCAAACATCAACGACTAGCTAATTCCACGACTTAGCTTATACTCACAAAATCCATCGAATCACGTCGAACATCACTAATCCTTTCCTTTCCTTTATATACATATCCATATAGGTACACATTGGTGAATTCATTTATCTTGTGATTAGTTTGTTTGACTCCCGGCTTAACATCACTTTGAAATCAAGTCCCACGAGTCTCGATCGCCTCACTAAATAAGGACCGGCTTACCCCAACGTGGACTATACTTTAAAAGCGTCACACGAGTCTCGAACTGTCCTACGAGTAAGGACCGGCCTACCCCAAACATGGACCATCACTTTAAGAACCAATTTGAAAAACAATTAAGCCCGGGATCGATTTAGAGTCTCCTTGGCGAGGATAAGGATGGACTCACTCACGTCGGAGTGCCACGAGGAATGCACTAACACATGAGGTGACACTAGGGATGCACCAAAGTACGAGGTGTCACAAGGAATACACCAACTTACAAAGTGCCACGAGGGATACACTAACTCACAACAATCAAGGACCACATCAGTTGGTCATCACACACCACGTTATTTTTGTTGGTTGTTTAATAGGTAAGTTTACGAGATTGACGAGTTCAATCAAAAGGAACGAGTTTCCCAATCCTAGTGACGACTTCACATCAAGGGGATGAGTTCTCACCTAAGTATGACGAATTCATACATCAACACATAGACCTCAAGTCTAGTCATCCAATCAACCAAATCCAAGGGTGCTACATCGTAGGGACGAATTCCCAATCCAAGTGTGACGAGTTCACACAGCGATACCCAATCCTCTTCACTAAGGAATTTCACCAAACACCTATAGTGCACAAGTGCACACAAGGGTCCTAGCCACCAAGGACACCTAATTGATCATCCAATCCATCACCCATAAGTTTAAGGCCACACACAAGGGCCTAGGTGAGATCACCCAATTCATCTGAGACCACACACAAGGGTCTAACCAAGATTCGACAACTCTAGGAGACCATTAATTATACTCGTAAGCCCCTTGGGCATTCTATTAAACACCTAGCGGGCACAAGATCACCGCTCAATTTCACTAAATTAAACATATAAGACAAAAACCCCAAATTTCCATCAAACTTCAATAATTTAAATACACGTCCTAGACATCAATTGACTATCACATATTCTCACAAATACCAAGAACACTCTAATCCAATGCAAGGATGAGTCCAATTTCATTTTATCAAACGTGGGTAATTTTATGATTTCCAAAACATAGGTTTTTAAGAAAACCTTTGATTTTAATCTTGTCAATCAAATTAGGTGACCTAACACAATCATACAAACACAAGATAGAGGCGTATTTACCTCAAGCTCCAACAATAGAGGAAATCCTAGCCGTAAAATTATCGGCACTGACGAACTTATGCATATCAATGGAAAGGGGAAGTCAAGGGGAATCAAGGTCTCCAAATAACCATCAAGAGAAAACCACTTCAAGGATTACTTACCCGAAAATTTTGGAGGATGACTTTGCCACATACGTTTCCGGAAAGTCCTCGACGTGGGGAACGACGTTTCTCAAAGACACGAACCCATTTGAGCTTGAGAGGATGGTTGATTTGTAGAGAGAAGGGAGAGCACAAACCTTGGGAGGTAGAGAGAGAGCAAGGGCAAAAACTGAAGGGAATAACCCCAAATTCGTACAACACATCACATATATACCCCCTCCACTTAAAAATACCAAAAAACCCTTTACTTAAAATTCGGACTGAGTTGTTACTCTTGGCGACCGGTCGACGCTTTTAGCTCAACCGATCAAGGCCTATACATAAACTCCTCTGGAGTGCTGTGACTGGTCGACGACGTATACGTGTACTGGTCGACACCTTATAAATTCCTTACTGACATGCCACGACCGGTCGGTAGCCACAGCCCGACCGATCGACGCTAGAAAAAATGCTACATTATTGAAAATGAAGCCCAACCTCGACCATAATTCCTCCTGGGACTTCCCGAAATGTCCTGAATCAAACACGGACCAAAAAGATGGACCGACAAGGGTCTAACACCCAATTCTAATCATTCCAAAAATCCAAGGAAGCCACACTATAATTTATTAATTGATTAGAATAACGAACTTAATTCTGGAAACATATTTAGAAAATACGGGCCGTTACACCTCAACCACCTTAAAAAAAATTCATCCCCGAAATTAACTAAGGTTAGAGGAACAAAGATTACGACCAAGGAACACCAAACTCGCAAAGAACCCATACGCCACACAAAAATAAAAAGGACAACTCCCGATACAGTGTGGACACATCGACATGAAAGGGACACGCTGGTACAAGAATTTATTCTGCCAAAGGTACAAAGGATGGAGAATACCACAAGGGATTTATCTCCACAAGAACAAGAAACCAACAATGGTCTTACAAAAATGTCCACGACTAGGAACGAATTGGTTTTACAATCGTCAACACTCCACTATCATTCTACAAACTCGCATACACACAGTTTTTGCAATGTCGACACCCTACCCACGGGTACACATACATCCCCACACACGCACCCAATGCGATAATCAAGCGACCGCTACAATTCAAATTTGAGAGGTGCCGGCCGGACACGATTCTCAACCTAAGTCATAGTGCCATCCTTATACCACACAATCAAAAAAGCACACACACACACGGTCGATTCTACACTGAAGGTGTAAGAATCACCGACTCGACTGCTCGTTCCCAAAGTTTCTAACAATCTACCCAACACTTGGGGCACAAGGATGTAGAATCTCAAGAAAGCAAGAACGGTCCCGAAAGACATACCAATCATCAAGTGGAGAGTAAACAACAAACTTGGCCATCACAACAAAAACAAGGAGGCACAACAGAACCAACACAACTCATCCACAATTCCAAACGGAAAAGAGATTACAACACAAATAATCGTCGTTGCATCAGAGAACAAAAAACTTGCAACAAGAAGTATCTCATCTAGGTAACGAAAGTCTCAACCAAGAAGATTTCTACAACGATGTCCACAAAAGGAAGCAACATCCAAAACAAAATGCATAACGTCAAACCGAGTTAACGATGCTACTGATAAAATTTTAACAAGGGATTTCGATCCCAACAATGCGCAATACAACTATGACAAGCAAACACAAACAAGTCTACTAAGGCGGAGAAACCGGCGGCTGCGGATTTGCTATAGCAAGAGCGCACACTCTACCACGGGTCATCTAGTACATTGACTGCTTGCCCTTCTAAATCGAAGCCTGACTTGCACCTCTAGAATTGATTCCTCTCTCAGACTGAGGACTGGATACAAACGACTGGTGATTCTAACTTCCCTGCTAGAGCTGCTCAACTCTAGGCCCAACTGACGAGTGACGCCCAACTGACATCTCTCCTTGCTTGCCGCTCCTCTGTGGGCAAATTCTTCCCACATGCCCTGACTGGCCGCACTCAAAACAAGTAACATGGGGATACCGAGAATGGTAGTGCCCTTCCTAATTACAGTGATGACAAACAAGATGTCTCCTGGGTAGCTCTTCTACAACACCGATACTAACAAGGGACTGAGAACCCTGCTGACTCCGAGAAAGAGAATGATCTTTAAGATGCTTCCTCCTAAAACTGCCTGACAAAAGCGTGGAATGTGAAACAAAAGACTGCCGACGAGGCTCCCACACTCTGACTTATTCCTCTTCTTCCTTGCAGATGGGCTCAATAGCCCTGGCACATTCCAACATATTGGCAAAAGAACAGATACACTGTCCAACAATAAGCCTCTGGAGGGAGAGACGAAGACCCCACTCGAATCTCTTGCACTTGCGATCCTCCGAACAGACCAACTCTGGAGCGAACCGGGACAAAGACTGAAACTTGATCGCATACTGAGATACCATCATATCACCATGCTGCAACAACTCAAACTGCATCTGCAACTGCTCTCGAAAAGCTTCCGGAAAGTACTGATCCTCGAAGGTAGAAACAAATTGTCCCTATGAAATGGCACCCGCATCTTCAACAACTAACCCCAGATCTGCAATCCTATCCAATCTCTGCGCATCTTTCTTGGCTTCAACAATTGAATTCCACCACTCGCCTGCTTCACCGATCAACTGATATGATGTAAAAGATACTCGCAACTCATCTTCGTGAACCTGAAGGGTGTCCAACGCCTTACAAATTCCGAAACGACAATGATTGGCCTCAATAGGCTCACCCTCACCATTGAAACTAGGAGGGTTCATAGCACGGAACTCTCGCAAAAGCCTCCATCACATGGCTAACGCTTCTAGCCCTGGGGACTTGAACTGTTCTGGTGGCCTCAACCATGGCCTCGGCAAGCTGCCTCACAAATAATCTCGGATCCACTGCTTCTTCTTGACCCACTCCAACGTTCTCCTCTTCACAAGCATCTTCTATCGGGACTTTCTGACGCGCCCAACGAATCCGACGACCTCTCTGACGAGCAACCATATCAACAATCAATACAACAAGCGACGATAAATCCTAGCAAGCATACAAACAACACGTTCAATACACAAATCACGATAGCACTAGACTTGTAAGTTCCTATACATGAACTACGAATCAAACCATACCGAATGCTAGGAAAATAACTACACACTCAACATATACACTTAATCATAGGTACAACCTCCAATATACTAGCGGAAACCAAACTCATCCGAGAACAATTACCAACTCCTATGCCTCAAACAAGGGCATACAAATGCCAACTTCCTATGCCTCAAACAAGGGCATACTAATGCCATACAATACTCAATACATGCAAACACACACAAAAGACTCCATGGAAAGCACATGAAGAACCCATTGAGATAAAAATCTCCCCAAAGTTCCAAGGTTTTCGAACGAAAGCTTTGATACCAAGTTGTCAAGCCCCGGATTTTCAAACCTTTTTTTTAAATGGAATAAAATAATGATTCATTATAAAACCATATTAACCAAATCCCAAGACAAAGGGCCGTGAATTCCAAAACATACTTCTTTACAAGCATTTACATAAAACGTATGGAAAATGGATTTACAAACAATCCTTTATATGAACTTGCTTGAAATTGAAATGCTTACAAGGCCTTTACATAAAACTTGCATAAAATTGAAATACAACAAACTTTTACATTTTTGATTGAAACCCAACCACAAGTAAAAAAAGGGGAGAGGGGAATTATTGCAATGATACAACTTGAAATATAAAAAGAGATACAATGCGATGCTCCTCACAAAAGGGAAAATGGAGCAAGCCAAAGCCAACTCCCCGCTATAAGCTATCAACCAAGCAAACCTGCAGAAAACTATAAAAAAAGGTTGAGTTATAAAGACCCAGCAAATATGCACCTATCAAGTGCAAATGCAATTATGGTGACATATACAAGTGGTGTGAATCCCTAGGATGCAATCCCAAGTATGCCATTACTCACACAACCTCAAACACCACTATTAAGTCACTTCCCAAATCAAGAATCATAAGTCTAACCAAGACTTCCATCTACACAAGTGCTCCAAGGGTCAATCCACCCATATAATTCTTGCTCAAGGCCACTAACCACACAAGTTAAAACCCTCTCTTTACCAAGTACCCTCATCCACACGACTAGGCAACACACACTAATACAAACCGTAAGGGTCAAGGATCTCAATCACGATCGCAACGACATAGCGACTATCACATTATTTAGGGAGGACACTCCCAAGAACACAACCCATCTATTACAATGCCAATACCTTCAAATATCCACAATGAACTACGTTTCCACCATTTGCTAATTCCACGACTTAGCCAAACATCAACGACTAGCTAATTCCACGACTTAGCCAAATATCAACGACTAGCTAATTCCATGACTTAGCCAAACATCAACGACTAGCTAATTCCACAACTTAGCTTATACTCACAAAATCCACCGAATCACGTCGAATATCACTAATCCTTTCCTTTCCTCTATATATATCTATATAAGTACATATTGGTTAATTCATTTATCTTGTGATTAGTTTGTTCGACTCTCGACTTAACATCACTTTGAAATCAAGTCCCACGAGTCTCGACCGCCTTACTAAATAAGGACTGGCTTACCTCAACATGGACTGTACTTTAAAAGTGTCACACGAGTCTCGAACCGTCCCACGAGTAAGGACCGACCTACCCCAAACATAGACCATCACTTTGAAAACCAATTTGGAAACCCATTAAGCCCGGGATCGATTTAGAGTCTCCTTGACGAGAACAAGGATGGACTCACTCACGTCGAAGTACCACGAGGAATGCACTAACACACGAGGTGTCATGAGGGATGCACCGAAGTACGAGGTGTCACGAGGAATACACCAACTCACAAAGTGCCACGAGGGATGCACTAACTCACAACAATCAAGGACCACATCATTTGGTCATCACACACCACGTTATTTTTATTGGTTGTTTAATAGGTAAGTTCACGAGATTGACGAGTTCAATCAAAGGGAACGAGTTTTCCAATCCTAGTGACGACTTCACATCAAGGGGACGAGTTCCCACCTAAGTGTGACGAATTCACACATTAACATATAGACCTCAAGTCTAGTCATCCAATCAACCAAATCCAAGGGTGCTACATCATAGAGACGAATTCCCAATCTAAGTGTGACGAGTTCACACAGCGATACCCAATCCTCTTCAAGAAGGCATTTCACCAAACACCTATAGTGCACAAGTGCACACAAGGGTTCTAGCCACCAAGGACACCTAATTGATCATCCAATCCATCACCCATAAGTTCAATGCCACACAAAAGGGCCTAGGTGAGATCACCCAATTCATCCGAGACCACACACAAGGATATAACCAAGATTTGACAACTCTAGGAGACCATGAATTATACTCGTAAGCCCCTCGGGCATTCTATCAAACACCTAGCGGGCACAAGATCACCGCTCAATTTCACTAAATTAAACATATAAGACAAAACCCCCAAATTTCCATCAAACTTCAATAATTTAAATTCATGTCCTAGACATCAATTGACTATCACATATTCTCACAATCACCAAGAACACTCTAATCTAATGCAAGGATGAGTCCAATTTAATTTTTATCAAACGTGGGTAATTTTATGATTTCCAAAACATAGGTTTTTAAGAAAACCTTTGATTTTAATCTTGTCAATCAAATTAGGTGACCTAACACAATCATACAAACACAAGATAGAGGCGTATTTACCTCAAGCTCCAACAATGGCAGAAACCCTAGCCGTAAAGTTATCGGCACCGACGAACCTATGCACATCAATGGAAAGGGGAAGTCAATGGAAATCAAGGTCTCCAAATAACCATCAAGAGAAAACCACTTCAAGGATGACTTACCCGGAAATTTTGGAGGATAACTTTGCCAACTACGTTGCCAGAAAGCCCTCGATGTGGGGAACAACGTTTCTCAAAGGCACGAACCCATTTGAGCTTGGGAGGATGGTTGATTTGTAGAGAGAAGGGAGGGCACAAACCTTGGGAGGTAGAGAGAGAGAGAGAGAGAGAGAGAGCTAGGGCAAAAACTGAATGGGATAACCCCAAATTCGTGCAACACATCACATATATACCCCCTCCACTTAAAAAGACCAAAAAGCCCTTTACTTAAAATTCGGACTAGGTTTTTACTCTTGGCGACCGGTCGACGCTTTCAGCTCGACCGGTCAAGGCCTATACGTAAACTCCTCTGGAGTGCTGCGATCGGTCGACGGCGTATACGTGTACCGGTCGACACCTTATAAATTCCTTACTGACATGCCACGATCGGTCGACAGCCACAGCCCGACCGGTCGACGCTAGGAAAAATGCTACATTATTGAAAATGAAGCCCAACCTCGACCATAATTCCTCCCGGGACTTCCTAGAACGTCCTGAATCAAACACGAACCAAAACGATGGACCGACAAGGATCGAACACCAAATTCTAATCATTCCAAAAATGCAAGGAAGCCGCACTAAAATTTATTAATTGATTAGAATAACGAATTTAATTCCGGAAACGTATTTAGAAAATACGGTCCATTATAGTGTATCTTAATCAAACACCCGACCTATTGCTGCGCAGAAGGCACTTCCACGAGCAAACGGTTGTCGTGCTTGTGAGCTTTTGCCGAGCAAAAGGGTTGAGCTCGAGAGAAATGTGTTTCACCCCTTCAATTAGTCGAAATTGATCCTCTCTCTGACGTGTAGATGCCCGGGTAGATGCTTGGTCAAGGTGGTGCTCAGCCGAGCACAAATAATCAAAACAATGGACATCTTCCTGTTTTGTTGTGCTAAGAATGAGCTCGGGAGTACTGTATTTTAGCTTCCCAAGAAGTCGTAAATGATCGTCGTGATTCTGTGCGTAGGTCTGGGAAGTTATTTCCCGAACTGGTGCTCAGCCGCGCATAGAATAAAAAAGGACAGACAGTGCCTCTTTCGAGGCACAATAGTCGTTATGTTCGTGCAAGTCAGCGCATCTATCTTCCAATATTCCCCAAGTGTGTGCCCTTGTTTGTGAATTTTTTCGTTTATTCCTTTGTATGTCTCAATTGACAGAAATAACAATTGCTGGAATATGTGGTGTGGAGTCTGGTTCCTTGCTTTGAGACAGGACTTCTTTGGAAACAAACTTGAAGTGTGATGGAGTGGATTTGAAGATAAGTAAACAAACTTTTATTATCTTCAAAGAAAAGTACAAATCGACTGGGAATTAACCTGATCGACAGGATACAAATTACAACTAATCCTAATAGAAACTAAGTAAAAACTAAGAGATATGTTTTCTATCATCGTTCCTCTTTTTTTGGCTATCTTCCTCTTGCTTTTATAGACATTTGCTGATTTTGAATTCAAATTATCTTCCCTCCACAGCCTCCTTGAACATCTATATATAGATAACTAAATGTTAGTTAAAAGGGGATAATGGTCTTGGCAGTTTTTATGGTATTGGCAGTTTTTTGTGCCACTTGTTCAATATTCACTCGATGGAAAACCTTTAGTATAAGGCATTCATTTTGTAATTACTTAGGACCAATTAATACTTTCCACTCGATGGCATATACTAATATTTTCCAGTCAAAATTGGAAAGTATTTAGGAAATATATATATTAACCTTTTGTGAATGTTTTCCAGTTGATGAAAA
>NMUG010005666.1:0-13007 GCA_002855965.1 Monotropa hypopitys | reverse complement strand
TTACCTTAGTATTTATATCGGTTCGATCATTGGTGCATCTGATCCTTAGCTCTGATCTTCCTATTTTCTCCCTTTCTCTCCCCCTCTCTTTCTTTCTTTTGATTTTGATTTCTTCTTTTCATTTTTGTTTTATTTATCCTTTGATAAGTATGGAATTATTAATAATATTTGATTTACTTTTGGGATACACTATGATGCAGAAATGTGCATCACAGTTACAGTGGTCCTTAGGTTGAATTTTTGTATTTTCAGTATGTACGACAATTCTTTCCATTCCTCTTTTATTTCTAAAATTTATTTCTCATTTCCAAAATTTCCCGAACTTCACTGAAAATTTCTAATTGTATAATCGAGTTCGATATAAAATTTCAAGGCTTAATTCCATTTTTTTAAGACTCTTAATTCATTTTTATTAGCCATAAATTTAATTATATTAATTAGTAAGTTTCGGTATTACAATTCTCCCTAACTTATAAAACGTTTGTCCTCAAATTTTGAAAGTACCTGATGTGGAGAAAAGCTCGGGATACAAAGCTCTCATCTGGGACTCCTCCTCTTAAGTTGCCTCGTCGCCTCTCGAGTTGTCCCACCATATCTTTACCAATTAAATTGATTTGCTGCAAATCACCTTCTTCTTCCGATCTACGATCCGTAATAGTTTCTCATCATATGATAAATCCATCTGTATCTAAATGGGCATGCTCAGAAGGTCATCCCAGGTGGGATCTATCAAATATCGTCGCAACATAGATACGTGGAACACGTTGTGGATGAATGGTAACTTTAGCGGTAAGTCTACCTGATAGCCGACCTCCCCAACTTTTGCTATAATTGTATAGGATCCGATGTATTCGGGATTCATCTTGCCCCTTTTCTCAAAGCAAGCAATTCCTTTCATATGTGACACCTTGAGAAATACCTGATCCCCGACCTGAAACTCCAATGGCCTACGAAGCACAACTATATAACTCTTTTGTCTGGTTTGAGTTGCTTTCAATATGTCATAAATAATCCAAATTTTCTCTGTAGTCAACTAGACAATCTCTGGCCCAAGAAGTTCCCTCTCCCCAACTTCAGTCCAATATACCGACGATCGACATTTTCTCCTGTATAATGTTTCAAAAGGTTCCATGTTGATACTGTACTGATAGTTGTTGTTGTAGGCAAATTCTATTAGCGGTAAATGTCTTTCCCAGCTACCCTGGAAATCAAGAACACAATCTCTGAGCATATCTTCCATAATCTGGATCACCCTTTCTGTTTAGCCGTCAGTCTGAGGATGGAAGGCTGTACTGAATCAAAGTTCAGCACACATAGCTCTTTGAAAACTCCTCCAGAACTTAAAATTAAAATGGCTATCACAGTCATAAATAATGGATACGGTAGTTCCATGCATCTGAATAGTCTTTTGAATATACAACTTTGCTAGCTACTCCATCGAGAATGTGGTTTTTACTGTGAGAAAATGGGCGGTTTTCATCAATCTATCAACAATAACTCATATGGAATTGTTACCTCTCGCAGTGGTCGGTAAACCTGCAACGAAGTCCATGGTGATATGCTCTCACTTCCATTCTAGAACCTGAAGTGGATGCATTAATCCCATGGGTCACTGATATTCTGCCTTGATTTGATGGCACTCAAGGCAGTGAGATACAAACTGAGCCACGTCTAGTTTCATGCCTGGACACCAATAAACTTGTTTCAGATCTCGATACATCTTGGTAGTTCCAGGATGAATTCAAAATCTCGATTTGTGTGCCTCTATTAAAATTTGCTGCTGAATCTCTAGAATAGCAGGAACATAGATCCTCTCCTCGAACCAAAGAACATCTCAGTCATATATAAAATGTCCCTTTGGCTTACCCATCAAATTCTTCAAATATGGATCTCCGGTCTATTTCTAGTTCACTGTTTCATATAAAACTGTCTGCACCCAAAAGTGGCCAAATTAAAAGACTTACGACTTAACGCATCTGCCACCATATTGGCTTTACTGTGGTAGTATTGGATCATAAAATCATAATCTTTTATAAGTTCTAGCCATCTTATTTGTTGCAGATTCAATTCTTTATATGAAAATAGATATTTTAAACTTTGGTGATTAGTGAAAATTTCGCAACTTATCCCATATAGATAATACTGCCATATCTTCAATGTAAATACGATGGTTGCCAGCTCTAGATCATGTGTAGGGTAGTTCTTCTCATGCAGTTTCAATTGCTGAGAAGCATAAGCAATCACCTTTTTATTCTGTATAAATACACATCCTAACCCTTGATGTGACACGTCACTGAATACGATGAAACCCTCAGTGTCGGAGGGTAGGGTCAGGATTGGTATGGTAGTCAACCTCTTCTTTAACCCCTGGACTGTCCTCTCTCTCTCTCTCTCTCTCTCTCTCTTTATCTCTTTTGTCTATACATATGGTTCCCCCTTTTGGGTCAACTCCGTCATTGGTATATAGCAATTATCGAAAAATCTTTCACAAACTTTTGGTAATATCCGTCCAGGCCAAGAAAACTTCGTACCTCCATTACAGAATTCGGTTCTGGCCAATTAGAGATTGCCTCAATCTTATGCAGATCAACAGAAATCCCTTTTCCATCGATAATATGGCCCAGAAAAGATGCACTGGTAAGCTAGAATTCACACTTCTTAAACTTGGCATATAGTTTCTTTTCCTGAAGGATCTACAAGACCTTCTAGAGATGATCCACATGTTGTTCTTAGGTCTTAGAATAAACAAAAATATTGTCAATAAAGACAATAACATAATCATCTAAGCATGACTTGAATACTCAATGCATAAGGTCCATAAAAGTTGTTGGGGCATTAGTCACACCAAAGGGCATTATTAAAAACTCATAATGTCCATACCTGGTATGGAATGTTATTTTCTTCACATCCTCTGCTTTCACTTTCAATTGATAGTATATAGATCTAAGATCCATTTTTAAAAAATATTGGGCTCCCTGTAATTGGTCGAATAGATCATCAATTCGGGGCAACAGATATCGGTTCTTTATTGTCACCTTGATGAGTTCTCGGTAATCAACACATAGTCGCATAGTTCTATCCTTATTTTCACTAAAAGAACCAGAGCACCCCACAGTGAGATATTGGGCTTGATAAAGCCCTTTTTCATTATATTTTTCAGTTGAATCTTTAACTCCTTTAATTCTAATAGAGCCATTCGCTAAAGAGTTTTAGATATAGGTTGTGTCCTCAGAATTACATCGATAGAAAATTCGATCTCCCAATCTACTATAGATTTAGGTATCTCTTCTGGGAATACATCTAGAAATTCTTTAACAATCGCAACATTAGAAATGTCAGTCTGTCCTCCTTATTCAACCAATACATAGAATAAATATCACTGGCACCCTTTCTGAATTAGCCGATAGGCTTGAGCAGAAGAGATAATATAAGGAGGAGGTAGTATTTTCTTCTCCTCAAATATAAGAACTGGACGCTCAGGGACTTTCAATATAATATGCTTCATATGGAAATCAATTGTGGTGGCAGATAGCCAATTCATGCACAATATAATATCGAAGTCACTCATTTGTAGGGGAATCAGATAAATAAAAAATTTATATCACCAAGTCGAATTTCACAACATTTATAAATAGTAGAAATATTAATGCCCCTACTCATAGGTTGAGATACAAAAAGTTCATAGTCTATGGGTTGATTGTGAATATAAAATTGTGTAACAAATGCGTAGATATATAGGAATGGTTGGTCCAGAATCAACCAGTACATGAGCTTCTCTATCGAACATGCAAATAATACATGCATCTACGACATCGGAATTTTGAGCACCTACCTCCTGTTATTGGGTTCCTCCTTTATAGCTGGTCGCTGCTCAATTTTGACCGGTGGTGGAGTTGGTGCTTGGACTGGCATAAAGAAATCTCGGACCAAGTGGCCAAATTGAGCACATCTGAAACATGCCCCTGAACTTCTATAACATTCTACATGATGTCTGTGAAAGTGGGACATACTGGGATAGAACTACCCTCGGACTGGATGTAATTTCTCTGGTGCCCATATCTATCACCTGGGCCTCCCACATTCTGCTTTTTCATTTGGCCTCCGCGTTTTTCCTGCCTCAGCCAATTCCATGCCTTTCGCTTTTGCTTATCAATGTCTTTATACTTTATATTCAAGTCAAACTCTACCATTAGGGCCACATCTAATACCTTTGAGTATGTTCGAAATTTCAGTAATCGGACGGTAGCATTAATTTCAGACTGAAGGCCTGCTTCGAACTTCATTGCTTTAAGATCCTTCATTTCCACCATATGTATGGCAAATCGACACACCTTTGTAAATTTGCAATCATAATTGGAAATAGTGGCACCTCCTTGTTGCAAGAAAATAAACTCTAAGTATTTTTTGTCTCGGATAGACTTTGGGAAGTGCTTTTAATAAAATACTTCCAGGAAATGTTTCCATTCCATGCCTGGCTCTATTTACCTCTTGGTGAGACACCAACGATATGCATCCCCTTCGAACATATAAGTGGCCAAACAACCTTCAGTACCTCTGAACAGGGTAGCACCGAAAATATCTTCTCCATTCCCAACACCCAGGCTTTGGATTTATCTAGATCGATTCCTATCTTAAATATGGGACGTTTCATTCATTGGAAGTATATTATACTGATCTAATCATCACCTAGTTGATTGTTCCTTCCAATGACATCGACCACACCTGCCATAATCTGTTCCATACACTCCATTCCGTCCATAGGTGGCGTTGGCTGAGGCTTGTAGACCTCCAAATGCTCCACGTTTCCCTCCACATGGTCATCCATAATCTATATTCATAGGCTAAGTGTCACACTCCAGAAATTTTAAATAATTTCTTTATATCTCTTTTAGACTTTCTATTCCATTTAATGGAATTCCCATAGAATATAATTAAAATTTGGTTAATTGGACCCTCCCGGGACCCACATTTTAGGATTGAAAATGTTTAGGAGGCCCGAGATTATATTCGATAGTGTTTGACAATGCTCGGGTGATTGCCACGTCATTTGGCAATCACATAATCTTATTTGAGTAGGATATTATTCCAAATCTTTTCCATTTCGAATGTATATATATATCGAAATGTGGAGTCCATTCCCTCTTGCCCCATTTCGATATAACACAGCCTCTGCTGGCCCAATGCACTATTGCATTTCAATATAAGGATCCCCCCTTATCCTTCTTATTTCAATATGTCAAGCTTTCTAATGGCTCTTGCTTGTGTGTCATTTTGATATAGAGTTATCTCTAACCCACCCTCATTTTGATATGCATAGTTCTCTGCCCACTTTTACTTCTCGAGCATTTCGATATACCCTTTGGGTATATCGAAATATAGAACCCCTTGTTGGTTCCCCAATTATGAGCATTTCGACATACCCTTGGGTATGTCGAAATATGTTGTCCTAGGATGCTTCCTTATTCAACCTCATTTCTATATGAGGGTTGGTTGATCGAAATGTTGCATTTTGATATACCAATTAGGGTATATCGAAATGAAAATCTTTCTCCTCGATTTTTCTTCTTGAGTATTTCGATATATCCCTTGGATATATCGAAATGCATTACTCTTGGATCCCTTCTCCTTCAGTCTCATTTCGATATGAGGGATGGGAAATCGATGTAGCAACCCGTAATTTATAAAGTATTTTCCGGAATTTCAATTCGTATTCTAAATGAGATTCGGTATCTTGATTTATTTTGTCTTAAAATCCTAGTGGGATTTTAAGGTGGTTGACTCTGTATTATGGTAGGAAATTCGATTAGGAATCCAACGCAACTTGAATTGCCTCAATCGGAGGTCGGATGAGAAAGTTATGCGCGTTTTAAGTTTTCTCCGTCTTGGACCTAAGCTGTCCATAGAAAATCCCGAAGACGTGGTTATCGATAACAGGTTCTTTGTGTTATCGATAACCCGGTTGCCCATAGAATTGTCCGAGATCTTGGTTATCGATAACCTGTTTCTTATATTATCGATAACCGATTAACCATCATAAAGCCCGAGAGTTTGGTTATCGATAACCCGCTTATCATGTTATCGATAACTGGTTGTCCCTATGGTTTCTTGGTTGGGACCCGAGAGTGTGGTTATCGATAATAGTGTCTACATGTTATCGATAACTAGCTTGCAATATTATAGTTATCGATAACACGTCTCTTAGGTTATCGATAACCAGTTATTTCCAGAGCCTCTTGGTTACCCCCGCAGAGGTGGTTATCGATAACAGGCTTGACCTATTATCGATAACAGGTCTTACGCGCAGCATTTCATTAAGGGTTTTTATGTCTTTTTCCTGGGGCTATATAAGCCCATTTGGGCCCGATTTTTGGTTCATTCCAACCATTTGGAAAACCCTACTTCTCTCACACACACACTCTCTACCTCCATACTCAAAACCCAAACTTCTCTCTAAGATTTGAGGCATCTACAAGCCTCCATTGAATAAATCCCAAGGTTTAAAGTTGTTCTACGTGGCGAGATCTCTCTAGTGACCCAGTTTTCGAAGGCACGTCTTCAAGTTCGAGTTTCTAGGTTTTCCTCAAGCTCTCAAGGTAGGGTGATATCCATCACTTGCTATGTTCTAGGTTATGTTTTCTTCTCCCTCTCTTTGAAATCCTAGCATTTTGAGAAATTTCGTATATGCATGTTTTTTACATAGGGTTTGAGATGTTATCATGAAATTGGTTGTTCAATTGGAGTTCCTAGGGTCTTATGTTCATAGTGCTTGAATCAATTGCATGCTAGAATAAGTCTTGTGAAAACCCCCAAATTTCGTATAAACCCTAACTCATACAATTGGGGCTTTTGGTCAATTAGAGGTCAATCGATTAAATTGATATTGAATGTGTGAAATTTGACCTCAACTAGGCTCAATGGGTGAGTTTTTACCATATGTCATGTTCATGGGAAATTGTCGCACCTTGTGTCATGTTGCGGGAATTGTAATTGAAATCAAATTAATCATGATTATGTGGAATCTTGGACATGAGGGTTTGACCTTGGTAAAATTATCAACGGGAATGTACTTGATCTTTAGGGATTCCCGGGGTTCGATAATTTGTAACAATGATATGGGACTTATATATTCTACGCGGGAATGTACTTGAGTTTTAGGGATTCCCGGGGTGGTCGCTCCACCCACGACTTTGTGCACAAAGGGGGCTACGTGAGCCCTCTCAATGGCCTTTGGGAAAGACGGTTTAGGTTGGTTTAGTGTGTTGACGAACCACTATTTCATTCCTACCCTATTAATGTTACAAATGTTATGTGAATGAATACGAATGTACTTGAGTCTTAGGAATTCCGGGATTCATGTCACCTTGACGAGTATGGATGAATACGGGGTGTACTTGATCTTTAGGGACTCCGGGATTCATGTCATCTTGCGAATTATGGTTATACGGGTTGTACTTGATTTTTAGGGATCTCGCGGTATATGAAAATGAAAATAAAATGTTTGTGGGATATACTTGTAATGGAATCCCCATGGTCATAACACTTGAGAATATTGGAACGAATGTGAAATAATGATGGAACATTAAAATGAGAAACGAGTATGATAAATATGCACTTGTTCGGATACTGGATCTTAGTGTCCGTGGTTAGTGTCTTCACTTGTATGTTGGCTTGCGGAGTCACATTGTAGACGTCGGATCATTACCTTACATTGTCTCATGCATGTTGCTTTCATTCTTCTGGACATACACACACTCGTCCACACTAGCCTAGGACATGCTTGTTGATCCCCTACTTTAGCGTGACACACTCTTTTTTTAAAGGTTCTGCAGGTAAAAAAAACAATGATGGAAGACCTCGAAGCTCCTTGAGTGTTTAGAGAGTTTTAACATCTTTTGGACTTATGTACTACTTATTCGAAACACCTGGTTTGTGGGTTGTTTGACCATATGGCATCTAATAACTAAAACTTCGTTTTACCTTCTCTTCTACCTATTCTATGGGTTGAACTATGGTTTAATATTTCCGCATTCACTCTCGGATTTTCGGTAATCTTGTAATGGGATGTGATTGGTTTTTAGACTTTTATTTAATGATAGCGATCCATGCTTGTGTCCCCATTTGTAAGCAAATAGTATTTTAGTGTTATTAAAAAATGGTTTGAAAATCCGGGGCGTGACAACTTGGTATCAGAGCTTTAGGTTTCGAAAACTTAGACCTTTGGGGAGACTCTTACTCTCTATGGATGCATTGAGTTTAAATTTACATCATCTAGCATGTGTGTGTGAGCATTTGAGCATGCATTGGTAATGATCCATAGGTTTGTGTCGGTCAAGGGAGAAATCCGTGTGCATTGTTATATTCTTGGGTTGTACCCCTATTCATCGATTCCATTGAGTATGAGAATCCCTTTTTGATATGATTGAGCTTACTTTTCCTCGATTGAGACTTTACATAGTTGATTGAACTATCCATTCGAGCCTTGTCATGTGCTCTATTCTTATCTTATTCATGATCTTTTGTAGAATGTCTCCACGTCGTAACATAGCTTTGGGAAGAGGTCGTAGGAACGATGTTGAGGAAGCTCATAGAGAGGAAGTAGACGATCACCGAGCAGGTGTGGAGGATGTTGTACCTCCCGTTGTTCCAGTTCCTACTCTAGAGGGGCTTGTCGCTCCTAGCCAGTTCGCTCGAGAGCTTGCGGCCGCCATGGTCGAAGCTAGTCGGGGATTTGCCGCTCCTAGGGGTAATGCGGGCGACCGTACCCTTGATGCTTTACGAGAATTCAGGAGGATGAACCCTCTCAAGTTCAGTGGGAAAGGTGAGCCGCTTGAGGATGACCATTGGCTAGTATAGATTCGGAGGGTATTTGACACATTGGGCATCGGAGAGGATAAGTTGCGTATTACTTTTGCGTCCTACCCGTTTTCGAGAGAGGCTATTTTATGGTGGAGTTCTATTGTTGAGATGAGGCGCGCTAGTCTTGTAGCCGGTGGAGATGCTGATCCATAGGCTATTATGGATCCTATCAGTACCATGACCTGGGTAGACTTTCTAGCTGTTTTCGAGAACCAGTACTTTCCAGAGAGCTACAGAGATCAGTTGAGGGAGCAGTTTGGGTATTTAGAGCAGGGGACGATGTCTCTGTCCCAGTATACTTTAAGATTCCAGGCTTTATCACGATTCGCGACGGACTTGGTAAGTTCAGAGGAATGGAAATGTAAGAGATTCGAGAAAG
Source organism: Monotropa hypopitys (assembly GCA_002855965.1). Taxonomy (NCBI): domain Eukaryota; kingdom Viridiplantae; phylum Streptophyta; class Magnoliopsida; order Ericales; family Ericaceae; genus Monotropa; species Monotropa hypopitys. The sequence goes on along the minus strand of NMUG010005666.1, from coordinate 3,772 downwards.
GTCTTCACCCGTCTATTCAGCGGATGGTCATGGGTCACCGGATTAGAGTTTTTGCAGAACTTGTGGATTGCGCCAGGGAGGTAGAGCCCAAGAGAGATTATCATCAGCAGAGAGACTTCGCATCAAGGCCAAGGGTGTGGGAACCTCGTCGATAGGGTTCCAACTCTAGCTCTTCTTCTTCGGGCAGCTTTGGGAGGAAGCGGTCATGAGAGCAGTCTCGCTTTACGCAGGGTCAGAGGTCTCAGGCTAGTTCGGGTTCAGTACAGGGTCTGAGGGTGTGTCATCGATGCCATCAGCCAGGACATGTGAGGGTAGATTGCAGAGCACCAGTTTGCTATGATTGTGGCCAGGCGAGCCATGTGGTTAGAGATTGTCCAGAGAGGCGTAGCGGGCATGGCGATGTGAGAGCGCAGCAGCAGCAGTCGTAGCAGATGAGCGGACAGCAGCGTCCATACCAGTCAGGACCTTCTGGCTCTGTCCAGGCTTCTCGAGCTGGAGGAGTTCAGATCCCTACCAGACCTACCCAGCAGCATCAGCATATAGAAGGGCACCATCAGGGTCCGACTACCCAGGGCAGAGTCTTTGCCATTCCAGCCACTCCTGCATCATCTGTGTACCACCAGCAGCCAGAATCCTCAATCGTGCGGGGTATATTTCTTGTTTATAATTCATGGGCCAGTGTATTGTTCGATTCGGACGCATCGCATTCATTCCTAGCAGCATCTTTTGTCCGTACATTAGAGTTAGACTTTGACGTTCTAGACCCGCCTATGTTTGTTGACACTCCTGTTGGAGGCCGTGTTCGCTTAGACCGTGTATGCAGAGACTGTGAGTTGACTCTTGAGGACCACCGGTTTACTCTCGATTTCATTGTCCTGAAAATATCTGGATTCGATCTGATTCTAGGGGTGGATTGGTTGTCTACCTTCCATGCCCACATTGATTGTCATCGGCGCAGAGTGCGATTGTTCTCGCCAGGAGGACGTTATTTCTATGTGTATGGCGACCGAAAAGAGTCCATCGACTATTCATTCCATGATCCGAGGGATCGCGAGTCAATCAGTTGTATGTTGGCCAGTCTCAGTCTTGATGACGATTCTTCTTTGCGTGGGGAGTTGCCCCCAGTTGTTTGTGAGTTCCCAGACGTATTTCCGACAGAGTTACCCGGTTTACCACCTAGGCAAGAGGTGGAGTTTTCCATCGATCTATTACCCGGTACATCTCTTATCTCAGTCCCGCCTTACAGATTCGCGCCGGCAGAGTTACGGGAGTTGAAGTCCCAGTTGCAGGAGTTATATGAGTTAGGCTTCATTCGACCTAGTTCTTCGCCTTGGGGTGCGCCAGCGTTGTTCGCAAAGAATAAAGATGGTTCTTTACGGTTATGGATTGATTATTGGAAACTAAATCGAGTTACCGTGAAGAATAAGTATCCTATGCCTAGGATAGACGATTTGTTTGATCAGTTACGTGGTTCTACTTGCTTCTCCAAAATTGACTTGCGTTCCGGTTATCATCAGTTATTGGTGCGGACGGAGGATATTCCGAAGACCGCATTTCGTACTCGTTACATGTAACGACCTAGAATTTTTATATATATTTTTTAGAAGAAATGTATTTTTTTTATATTCAATGAAGGACGAGGTTCGATAGATATTAATCTAGTGATTTGGAGTGGTGAGAGTCACCGGTATTGAATCAGTAGGATTTTTGGTCGTTCCGGCAATGTGCCGAGGGCATTCGAGGCCCATTACGACCCCGATGTTTTCTGAAAATCGAAAATCCGTATTCATGAAAGTTGTAGAGAATTTCATTAAAAATCCAACGCAACTTGAATCGTCTCAATCGGAGATCGGACGAAAAAGTTATGCCCGATTTACCTCGCAGCAGTTTTTCCTTTGGTACAGCGAAGTTGGTTATCGATAACCAGCCCTTCATGTTATCGATAACCGGATGTCTTTAGGGTCCCATATAAAGTCTCGAGAGTTTGGTTATCGATAACGGGTTTGTAGTTATAGATAACGGGTTATCCTTTGGTCCCTTGGTCAGGACCCGAGAGCTTGGTTATCGATAACAAGTTTGTGGTTATCGATAACAGGTTGTCCATTGGCCCCTTAGTTAGGACCTGAGAATCTGGTTATCGATAACAGGCATAGTGAAAACTTCTGGTTATCGATAACAGGTCCTGCGCGGACTATTTTAATGAGGGACTTTTTGGTAAATGTATGGGGGGTATATATAGGATCCCTTATACGGTTTTAACCATTTTTCTCCTTCTTCTCCACCCATCTAACCTAATTCTCTCCCCTCTCTCCTCCCTCCATTGTTGCTCTCTTAAAAAGCTTCGAAATCAAAGCCATCCATGGATCCGATCAAGATTCACCAAGAACAAACATTGTTCTCCTCACCTTGAGCTCTCCGGTGAGCCCCTTATCTCTTCCATTCCTTCAAGTTTCGAAGTTGGGGCTTGGATGAAGGTGCTTGGATCAAACAATGGCAAGGAGAAATGTTGTTCCCTTCGGTGTGAGCTACACGATGTCCACCATAGTTTCTTCATCCGGCGATTTTTGGAGCTCCGGCGACTTTCCAACGAGGAGATATGGAGACGTGATCTTGAGGAATGTTGAAGAGGACGAGGAGATCTACGCATTGGCGGTATTGGCTTGCGGCAACATTTTCCGGCGATTTTCCGGCGACTACTCCGGCAATCTCTACGGTAGGTGGATTCTTGATTATTATCATGCATGTGCGTGTGTGTGTATTTAGTTTCCATATTCGTGCTATAATTCGTATTGGTTTCCCCTTATATCGCCTATGCGGTAAATTAGAATTCCCGTAGTAGAATTACATGAACTTGGGTTGATAGACGTCGAGAGTTGAATTAAGGGTGTGGTAAATGCCAATTGGTGGTTTTGTGGTTAGTTGGTCACCTTTCATTTTATGGAAGTCCCTAGTATGTTACGCACACCATGTGTTCGACAAAATTCCTGTGAGAGAAACGACTTGTATTTTTTGGGTGACTTGCATGTTAATTGGGGCCATTGGAGTTAGAGGCCGCCAAGTGTTCGATAAATTTCCCTTGTGAAAGTTTGGTTATCCGATCGGTTGAGGGGTGTTGAAAATAGAAATGAACTTAAATGAACGGTTTGCAAAATGAACTAACTAGTGAGAGTATATTGGTCATGGGAATTGAGACGTGGTGTCTTACCTTGGCACGATTTGTGGTTGTCATTGTGGTGGTAGTATAGTTCATATGGTTTTCCTTGGGAAGGGCGTAGTAACCTTCGAGAACGTGATCTAGCCTTGGGCTTGTTTTACCGAAATAGTTGGTATGACGTTGGATTCGCCCAAACATGAAAAGAATGAAACGAATGCAATATACAACCAATACGGGGATGGATCCCATGAGGACCACCTTTGGATAACCTTGAATCTATCACATGTAAGACATGAAATGAAAATGGGAACGATGACTTAAGAAGGCGACTAATGCCCAACGAGAACACGGAATAGTTTCTATGCGGGAATGGACTTGATTGTAGGGATTCTCGGCATAGTAAACTTGCGACGGTTATCCGGGAGTGGACTTGATTATTAGGGACTCCCAGGATAATATTTGTAACAACGATACGGGATTGATATGTTCTTATGCGGGAATGGACTTGAGCTTTAGGGATTCCCGGGATGGTCGCTCCATCCACGACTTTGTGCACAAAGGGGGCTACGTGAGCCCTCCCAACGGCCTTTGGGGAAGACGGATTAGGTTTGGCTAGTG
>NMUG010005665.1:0-13008 GCA_002855965.1 Monotropa hypopitys | reverse complement strand
TTACTTGAGGATTTGTGTTGTACTTAGTGCTTTGCGGTTGCGATTGCTTCTTGGTTGAGAGAGAGGGATGAAGGAATTTGAGTGGGATATCATGTTCTCGTGGAAGCACTAAGTTGTGACTTGAGGTCATTCGGAAAAGGCTGGGTAGTGTGGGTCCACTGATGGTTAGTTGGTTATTGGTTATTTGGTTTGTGGAACGACTTCGGAGATAGTCTTGTGCTGGTTTTGTCCCAGTTGGTTAAGTGGGCTTGTTGGGTGATTTGACAGATAGACTTGTTTTGGGATGCCTTGGTGTTTGCTCGCTGAGATGTTGTTGTATTGTGAGTTGGAACAGTGGATTGAGAATTTTGGTTTTCTCTTTAGGCGTTGAAGTGGTAGTGCATGTGTGCCTACCTTGTGGTTTTCCTAGAAGTATTATTTGGGTTTCTTACCTTGTTGGATGATAACGTGGAGAGGAAATGGTTTTGAGTTGAGAGATAGAAGTGTGGTGATTGTGTTTGGTGACTTAAAGCTTGGGATGTGGATTTGGGTTTGAAGTCATGAGTCTAAAAGAGATGGAATAATTCCGTTGATGGATTGAGGTATCGTGTGTTTGCTTGGGACTTGAAGACGAGAGTTAGAGTTTTCTTTTTCATTATGGTATGAGGTTATAGGAGGTGAATAGTGGCTCAGTGGGTTTATTTCGATTCGTCTTGGTCGTGGAGTGTTGTTGACCGTATGCCCCTCGTGGCATGTCGGTTTTATCCTTGTTCAATCCTTGCCGGATCGGTGAGTGGATGTCGTTCCTTGGCTGCTTGTTGACTCTTCGACTCTCTTGGATCAGTGTGCTTGATCGATGGTCTCTACCATCATTATTGGAAATGTTGTCGCGTGCACTCGTGCCTTCTCCTAGTCGTCGCTAGGATTCCTTAATTCATGGTGATATGTGATTGACTTCTCGTGGTTCTCGTTTGGAACTTGGTGGCGATTGTGGAAGCTGTGCGTTGTTCGGGAAATCTTCTTGATTCTTGTTTTCATCTTTTGACGTTGCGACTAGCTTTTGCCATCTTCTTGTCGACTATTCGCGGTACGTCTACTGCTGTGGCGCTTGTTGTAGTGGTGATGTGTTGTTCGTCTCGCGTGTATTGATCTATTTGCTTCGTAGGGCTTGTTTTCGGGAATCGTATCCTTGTTTGGCGCACCCTTGTCTTGCGGGTTGCCTTGTGGCGTTCGTTCTTGTTCGTCGTGTCTGCGTACGAATCCGGATTGTTGTAGTATCCATTGGCGACGTGTCCATTTGCGCTTGGAGACTTCTGTTCTGCGATGTTGTCTCCCTTTGGAGCTTGTTTGAGAGTGTGTTGTGGGATGGGATTGCAGTTTGCATGATCGGTGAGACGGATTTACTTTTGGGTTGTGCAGTTGTGTTGCGAGCATTGGGGTAGAATGTGTGTGTCTCTTTGAAGTCGTCTGCACCGACTTGGATTGTGGTGATGTTTGTCATGACCGGTGTGCGTAGTCCGTGTCATGTGATGTAGGAATGACCATGAAGGATTATTTTGAGAAGGTGACTGGACAGCACATCTCAAATCAAACTTCTTAGTCATTCTGGTACTACGCTAGGTGTGTGCGGGTTGGTTTGTGAGATTTCGGTTGTTGGGTTCTTCTCTTGGTGGCATTGTGATTGTTTGGGGTGATTCGGGTAGCACAGTTGTTGTATGACCATCCCTTGTGGCTTGTCCTGCTTTCAAATCCTCACTCATATCGGTTGGACTCTCTTGTTGCGATCTTGTTCGGAAAATCAATCTCAGCACTGTTTCATGCGTTTGTGGTGATGAAGTCGTTGTGGATATCCTTGCGGTGGTTGAAAATCGCTTCCTTGTTTTTAGTAAAATTCTGGAAAATATTTGGGAAAATCGGAGTATCCGTATCGTGTCCGCATGTTGGCATCATATCCGTACTGTATCCGCGTATTGATACCGTATCCTCGTATCTGAATCGTGTCCTTGACATTTGGGCTTGTCCTCGGCGTGTCCTTGGCGTATCCTTAACGTGTCGGTGTGTCCGTGCCGTGTCCCTTCGTATCCTTGGCATTTCGGCACTTTGGTATCCTCCTGGCATGTCCACCTGGTGTTGTGATGCATTTTAAATTCTAGTGGAAATTATTCGTGGCAATATTCTTGAGGTTTGACGCTCGTACCATACTTCTTGTTTGAAAATCTACGTTTCTTGTTTGATCGAGCGGTGTGTGAGTGTATGGATGCACGGAAACCATTTCTTGGAAGTTCTTAACTCTCTCGTGATGATTTCTTTTGCTTGTTTCCGGTTCCGCCTTGGCGTCGCTTGTGTTGCGACGTGTTCTTCTTGTTTCGGCTTGTTGCACTTTTGAGAAAGTTTGGTGATATGTTCGGTTTGCGATTGTTGTTGGGTATTCGTGGCGGAGTTGTTTTGGTTTAGAACCTCTTTTGTTGTTGTTGTCGAGTTTCATTGGGAATCCACATATTTCGTGCTTTGGACGTTGTTCTCCTCGTGGTATCGTGGCTCGACTCTTTTATCTTGGGAATTTCGAGTACGAAATTTTTGTAAGGAGGGTAGTTTGTCACACTCCAAAAAATTTATTAATTTTCTCTCTGTTGATTAAAAATTAATTAAATCTTTTTTGGGATTTAATTCGATTATCGTTGGAATAGATCGTTTGTCGTTCGCTCAAATCTCTAGTGCCGTTGAGGTCGCGAAAACATCATGAGGTCCCACGGATTATATTCGAGGTATATCGAATGAGGTTGCAGCGATGGAAACGTCCGACGCGTTAGTTGCACGATGATGACACATTCAATTAAGGCGTTGAATCGTTCGTTGATTGTCGAATATGTTTAAGAGCTTGAGGAAGGTTGTGGAATGATCTTGGAACGTCTAATCGATGTATAGAACTTTGGGGAAGGGTTTGGGGTCGCGTCAAAGAAGTTCGAGAACATTTCAGCACATTTCGGGCCATACATCAGGTCCCTTGTCCGGACAACGAGGTGACCCTTTCCGGACGAGCGAGCAACAAGGGCAAGGTTGTGCTTCAGGAGGCTTGGTCCGAACGAGGATGGGTCTCGTCCGAAAGGAAATGTGTGCTGGTCCGGATGACGGTGTTCTCGTCCGGACGGCGGTGCGGGAATTTGTGTTTTTAAGTTCGGGTTGCCCTAGTTTTGGCCGAACCAAAACATTTCCCCTCCCACTCAAACTCATCCGAACTCTCGCTCTCTCATTTCTCTCCCTTCTCTCCTCTCTAACACCCAAACCCCATAGATTCAAGCTTTCGGGTCATCATCAACCTCACTCTCCTCCTTCCACTCTACACGTGGGTGGCCATGGATCGTCTCAAAATGGTAAGATTTCCTCCCTCTCCAAAACCCTAGGTTTTGTATCTATCTCCCCATTACATGAATGTTGGTTGCTTATTGGGTGTTTTTATCTTAGTAAACGTCGTAGATCATCATGAGGACTTCGCGGTGGCGAGCTTGGTTCACGGCGGCCATGGAGGTTTTCCGGTGAACTTTTTCGGCGAGCGTCACCGGAGCTCCGATCAAGGTAGAGTTTTCTATCCCTCTCGTTTGTGGTGTTAGTCTTATTATTCCCTCCTTGTGATTATACTTAAATTTGTAGTTTTGAACACTTGTACGAAATCAACGTTCATAAGTCATCGTTCCCATAATTTGGTAGGTTATGGGTATTGTCTAGGGTCTCCGTGAATTCCCTAGGAAGTCAAATTGTTCGATTCTAAGTTCGGTTTTGAAAAGCCACAATCTTGTGAAAAATGCGCCGTCGTCATTTTATAAGATTAGATTGGGAAAATGACTTGTTTGGGACACTCTTGGGTGATTGTGGGTTAAACGTTGCTTTGACACGTTTTTACAATGAATCGAATAAAAGAAGGTTTTTACGAACGAACGGAACGTTTTGGGAATAAAGCGGATGTTTTGGAAAAGATGGGAAATGAATCACATAATTGGGTCTATATGGCGAACTAGGAGGCGTTGCCCTATTCGTGCGGGAATAATGAATGTGAACACTAAACTAAATTAAATACCCTAATTAATGTGATAACTTGAGTTGGCTTTGATATACGGGTAGCTGGGGTACCTTGAGTGGCTCCGACTAGCACTCACAACATTGCGCAATGGGGGGTTGTCTAGCCCCTCCCGACGAGTTGGGGAATACGAGGAAACTATCAGTTAGTCTGTTGATGAGCGACTAGCGCAGAACAAGCCTAAAACTCAAATGATGATTGATGTTGCCCTTATCTCTATAAGGGGCGGGGAATGAAATGGGAACACTGGATAATATGGGTTAATTGGTATGATAGAAACCAATTGTTTAAAAATAACAAAAATAAGTCATTTTCGGAAAATGTAGGGTCACTTCCAGTATTGGTAACTCGCTCTTGAGTCTTGTACTACTTTTACCCTACGATGAGTCGATTGTGGAATATTGGAACAAACTTACTGTTTTAAAATATCGAGATCCAATGCATTGTGTTACATTACATTACTTGTATGAGCACACACCTTCACCCCAAAAGTATAGACGTTTGGAAATAGATTATATCTACCAGGCGGTGGTGCCTGACCCTCTACTTTTGTAGGACCTGGTCTCCTTGACTTGGAGTAGCTGCTGGATCATTCACAGGACTTGGGCTATAGTGGACTGTAGGCTGCAGATTGTTCTCTTTTTAGTTGATGCACTTCCTTACTTTTCTGTTGGCCACCTTGTACGGGATTATCATATAAAATTCTATTTTGGCCCTTTTCTTTTAGATGAGGCACTGTTATACACGATTATGTTATAAAACCCTATTAGCCTCCTTTCAGTTGTATTTCTTTTTGTGGAAGGTATGCATTGTAATAGTTAGTGTGAGGGGTAGTATGTTGTGGTAGATGTTATTTCACCGTTGTTTGGATACTCTTTACCCATTAACACTCCTTTTATCTATTTCAAAAAAAATATGTTTCAAAATTTGGGAGTGTTACAAATGGCCCAACTGATAAATATGAGGAGAGCGTTGTGATCAAAGTATATAGGCAAAAAGAAGACATTGATTACTTTGACACTTATTCTTCTGTAATAAAAATAACATCCATCAAAATGATTCTCGCAATCGTTGCATTGCGTAATCTAAAGGTACATCGGATGGATGTCAAAACAACTTTCTTAAATGTTAATTTGAATGATGAAATCCATATAGAGAAACCAGAAGGATTTACAGCTCCATGCAAAGAAAATAAAGTCTGTAAATTGGTTAAGTTATTTTATGGCTTAAAACAAGCGCACAAGCAATGGCATGAAAAGTTTTACAGTGATATGCTATCTAGTGGTTTTAAAATCAACGAGTGTGACAAGTGTGTTTACGTCAAGGACACTAAAGATGGATATGTCATCTTGTGTCGCTATGTGGATGACATGCTTATCATTAGTAGTAATGACAAGATTGTCAAAGACACTAAGAATATGTTGAATTCTGAGTTTGACATGAAAGATATGGGACATACAGATGTCATTTTAGAAGTCAAAATCACTTGGATATCAAATGGAGTTGTGTTGTCACAATCTCGCTATATAAATAAGATTTTAGATAAGTTCAACAAGTCTGATACAACCATGGCCAGGACTCTATTGGATCTGAGTCTCTATTTATCTAGGAATACCAGTGAAGATGTGTCACAATTAGAGTATTCACGGATAATTGGGAGTCTCGTATACTTAATGACCTATAAACGTCCAAATATAGCTTAATATATTAGTCGATTAAGTTGCTACATAAGTAATTGAGGTGATAATCACTAGAAAGCTATAACCATAGTGTTACATTATCTAATGTACACTTGTGATTGGGGACTGCACTACACCGGATATCCAACAGTACTTGAAGTGTATGTTGATGCAAACTGGATATTAGATCTAAATCCACAAATGTATATGTCTTCACTCTTTGTAGTGCAACAATATAATGGATATCTTTAAAATAGACTTGCATCACAAGGTCTATAATGGAATCAGAATTCATTGTTCTAGACAAAGCAACAAAAGAAGCATAATGGCTTTGGAAATTCCTTGAAGATATTCCTAGATGGTCAAAGCATGTACCTACAAAATGCATACATTGTGATAGTCAAACAGCAATTGGCTGGGCACAAAGTAACATGTATAATAGAAAGTCACAACATATCCGTAGATAATCTATATTACATTACACAACCTATATGTGGCCCCCACTTATAACATATACATATAAGTATATAGAGAGCCGTTGGATCAAACCTAATGGCTGAGATTAAAACCCTAATTTATAAAATCACACATATATATATTCCACCATACACGCAACATTTAAGCCACCGTATATTCCATATTCACACATGCATGCATGTGTAGTCGATTTCTGCCGATGAGATCTTTTACAACGATTAGATTAGGCCTGTTCTCCCAATAATCGGTAGGGATTTGTTGTTTCGAGATATTGAAAATGTAGAAAAAGTAAATTCTACCAAGCATTTGAATATGTCGTCAATTTGGATTTCTCTGCGAAAGCTTATGAAAGAAGAATGGGATCCTCAGTCATGCTCATCGTCGGATCGAGTGGCCCTGATGGCGGTGAAGGACAATGACACGCGGTAGTCATTCCTTCCACAGTGCCGTCACCCAGAAACATGTGAGGGAGTTGTAGAATGCATAAACGGTTCAACACCTGTTGTGTAGTTCAACACCTGTTGTGTATTGATTAATAGTTCCAGTCAATTGCAATTGCACGGATTTTTCTATTTATATACTTTTTTTGAGTCCTAATTATTCATTTAGTTTACAATCCTAAAAAATGCTCATTGGCAACTTCATCCGTCCTTTTGGTCCTTTGGTTGAGAACTCCACTCACTAGAATCTGATTTTCCATGAGTTGGCCATCTCTTGGATATAATCCTTAATATTACAATCACAATCTCAATTTGTACAAGTTTGATATGCACCATGCCTTGTTTTGGTAATAATCTCCAATTGTGGAAATTGTTATAACTTATCAAAGAAGTGATTGCAATCTGATCCTAGAATTTAAAAATAGATTAGAATGGATTAAAACCCAATGGTATCGAAGAATTAATTCAAGCATTTCTTATACTTTGATTTATGTCATTCTCTATTGGTATTAATTTTTGGAATTGTTTACGCGTGAGGGACCTAAGTACCCATATCCTGGAATACCAAAACGAAAGTAATATTAAATTCTGTAATGTTTTGTTTGTTAAAAAATAAACATGATTTACTTGTTATTTGGATTATGAACTATGGTACGCCTAGAAACATGATTTATGGGAAGTTGTTTGGATGTATGTTGACTTAGAACAAGCATTTTGTACCATTATGCATTGGGTTGTTCTTATGTAGTTCCAATTACGTGTTTGTGCTACCAAATGTCAAAAGTATACTAGTTGCCTAATTTAAAGACATGTGACACCCTTATGTGGTTTGAGTGATACTTTGCTTAACATATAAGCGTGTTTGAGGAAAGTTGAAGAAAGTTGAGGAAAGATTGAGGAAAGTGGGGAAAGCCGTAGAAGCTTAATATACAAGGTCTAATTTTAGGGACAAGTGCCAAAGATATGACAGTTGACGGCGTGATGAACATGATTATATATGTTTCTATTGCAAGTAGACGTACTTGGGGTGATTGGAATCCGGATGCCCAGTGTGGTGAATGAATGTCGTTGATTCGGCCACGTTAGAAAAACATTGCTGATGAGGCAAGGATGACAGGCCATGACCAAATTTAATAAATGTGAAATATGTGAAATTAGTAGAAATGTGAGTCTTTAGAAGACAAATGTGAGAAAAGTATAGAAGTGGTTCCATGTTATCTTTTGGTTATTGTGGTATTTTCCTATTTTTTGTTGCAAAATTTATAATAACTAACAAACTCGAGGGTTTTTTCGTATTTTGTGCGTTGAGAAATCCAGATTCGGGATAGGTTGTTTGGTCCACTACAGTGTCGGAGCTTGGAGCGTATTGAAGGAATTTATGATAGTTAGTGGTATCTACTACTTGTTCTTACTTTTGCCGTCTCTTTTTATTTGAGAACTTGGGAAAAATGTAATATGCTAGTTGAGTCTGTTGTAAAAAGAAAAGAGTTTATTGTGCAACAATATTTGGTAAGTAGTTGATGACATTTTTATTTGTCATAGTTGTATTTTCTGTTTATTTATGTTACCATATCTGTGAGAGCATTTAATTTGTCGTGTCTGGACGAGTGTGACAGTTAGGGGTGCAAAGGGACCCCCGAACAAAGCGTGGCGCGCGTTGGGTGTGAGGTAGCACGACCGGCAAGCCAGAGGAGCACCCCCATGGGCGCGCACACGCTGGGCTGGCATCTGGGTCAGTAGTTGTCTGGTTAGGTTGGGTTTGGCTCGGGTTAAACATTTAGAATGTGGTTATGATAGTTTTGAGCATCCTTAGGCATAGTTTTTAACCCTAATTCATATTATAACATATTCCAAGGGTTCATAAGGCATAAGGGAGGCAAGAGTGAGGTGGAGAGAAAGTGGAAATTTCTTGGAAGATTGAAGGCTCGGGTCTAAACCTAGAGACGTTTTGGAGAGCATTGAATTTCTAAATCATCGTGCAAGGTAAGATCTTGTGTTTTGATCTATTTTCTTGGGAGTTATTTTTGGTTTCCATGGTTGAATCTAAGATATACAGTGTATTGATATCCATGTACTTTGTGTGTGTTAATAGTTGCAGATGGTTCGTTAATCATTGATGTGTGCATGTATTTTTGGGATTTTGGAGTAAATATATGTGTTTGCATGTGTATGATTGAGATTCATCATAGATTCACCATGATAAATCAATGGGTGGTGTATCTTTGTAACCCACGTTGTAGATCAGTGTCGGGATGTTCATATATGTATCTGACTCGATCGTTTGTTGAGATTTGCATGAACATGTATAAATCTTGCAAGGGAAAAGTGTGTGTATGTATGGATAGATTCAACATTTTAACAAGATGTGTAAATATGTGTGTGAAGGTGAAAATGTGGATAAAATAGTTATGCATGACTTACATTCATGTCCTTCATTATCGTTCGATATTTGAATACTATTATTGATTGTTTGATATTGTTCTCAGGAAAGGAAACAGTAAATCTAGGAGCACCAATTAATTAACTGGTGACATCGTCTTAAGAGACATAGGTGAGTGTATGTGGTACTCAATTTTAATTGTACGTTACTTGTTTATTGTTAATTGTGGCCTTTTGGCATTGGTGGAAATTGGTCTTTGGGAAAATAATAAAAATCATATTTTTGGTCGTGGTGTAGCCGCGAAATACCCACAATGAAAATCACATTCCTGGCCGTGGTGTAGCTGCGAAATACCCACAAAGTCGGAAAACTACCAAGAGGTGCATGGAACTCCTTATTTATGTGTGGGATGCAATTATATTTTAATAGTGTGGGGCACTCCAAATCGTATTATCGTGCATGGGATGCACAAATCTTTTTATTTTTGAAAATGGATTACATCCAAAGAGGTTTGAAAAGTGGGACTTGAGTCTATATTTTTTAGAAAGTTTTTACTTGTAACTGTAACTTAAAATATTATATCTCACACTTTAGTTTTTTTATTTAAAAATCAAGTAGCAGAGTGTAACAGTCCACTACAAATAATTGGCGAGCTTGCATTAGCCTTGGGGAAAGAGATTGGAGAAGTGTATGTATGTAATAGCTAGTTGCCTTTATTTCTTTTCAATCATTGTTCATTTGAGATATGACTTAGAGTAATGTTTTGGAGCATAGTTGTGAGAGTTATCAATTTGATATACATTGATTTTCTTTAAATGCAAGACTTGAGGTATTAGTCATATAGTCTTCCTTCATGATGATGATGTTTGGTATTAGTTTGTGGTATATGTAATGGTGAGTATGTCTTAAAATTAAGCAAAAAAATATATATGATCTCTCGAGGGCGAGTTCATAAGGAGGAGTTACATGTGTCATCCAATACTTAACTTTCCGGATTATTTATTGGTAAGGAGCGTTACATATAATGAGCAACATTATAGCAAGAGGATTAACAAACATAAATTATTGTTTTATAAATCAAAGTTAAATTCCACTTCTATGGTATATCCATTCATTCAAAACTATAATTCTATTTAACTTTGAGAAAGGTCTACATATAGCTAGGTACATTTCAAAACTCGATGTATTCACATTTTAGAAATACTGAGAAATTTCATACAACTCCACACCGAGCACATGCCAGATGCAATATTTTGTTCTTTTTAAAATTGAATATGCACTCTAGAGTCTATCATGAAAAGTAGCGATGAGAGGTTTACCTCCAGCAAAGATCCAAGAGATCTGCGTTCACCCTCCTTATTCTCATCCTCTGGCTTTGCACTATCATTGCCACATTCGGTCTTCTTTTCTCCTCCTTCACCCGTCGCCTCCTTTTCTGCAGCTTGCACTTCCGTGACCTCGGTGGTGGTGGTGGTGGTTTCCTCCTTTGGCGGATCCGGTGGTGGTGCTCCACCAACCTCACCTCTCACGGCCTTTGCCACGCTAGCACAGGTTCCCATCTTTCAAATAAGTGTCTCCTCTCCCTTTCTCTTTCTTTGCAGTGAGAGAAAGACAATGATAACAAGAAGAGAGGCCTTGTGGGATGAATTATGGGGTTTATTGCTGTATCTACTTATATCTTTGGCTTTGGTGGCTATAGGTGGTCCTACATTCTCTCTATGACAGAGAAAAACTTAAGGAATTCAATGGTTGGTGCAGACACACACATGGTATATTGTATTCACTTTAGAAAGAACTTAAATATCAAATAAAACTAATTAACAGTTGGAAAGCTGACATTCACAGGCTGTAATCTTTATGAGCCACCCGATCCAATTCATAAAATTAGCTGAAATATAAACCACAAGATATAATTGGATTGTAATTTTCTCACCTATATGTTATGTGGGAATTGGAAACAATCGTCGAACTATGCACTCAATTCACCAACAAACTGTTGGAAACTGGAAGGTCCTATGGGTCAATCAAAAGTCAAGTTCACACATTGTGACAATTGGAAGGTCTTAGGGGGACACTTTGTTTGCTCAGCTCGGCAATTAATTATTCACACTTTGTGCGATACTTTGTTTGCTCAGCTCGGCAATTAACTACTCAGCACGGCACTTTGTGCTTTGCTCAGCACTTGTTGTGTTCAGCTCGGCACCTAGTATCCCTGTTTGGATCTACTTTTTCTCAGCACGGAAAGAGATTTTCCTATGTGGAATGACCTCTCATATGCGGGAAAATAGTCTATGTGTAGATGTGTCCAATTATGCGCGACTGAGACTATTCTATTCAGCTGTGACTATGCGCGGTCAGTCATAATGGTCATCTGACCAGACAAGAGATGTGCGGCCTCTGGAGTAGTTTACTTGGCTTCTGCCTTGGTACTACTCGGTCTCAGATTGGCCATGCTTTGTTCTGCTCGGCAACTGCTCTGCTCAGCAATTATTATGTTCAGCAACATCTCTTGTGAGACCCCGGTCCTAGAAAATATTAAATAAGAATATTTAAATTATGCAAATATAAATTTTTGGAGTCTAAAAGATTTATTGGGCTTTTATTTGAGCAAATATGATTTTTTGAGGATTTTATGAGACTTGGAATAGTCTTGGGATTATAGAAATATAGAAAAGAATTAAACCAGGGGCTTAAGTGAAAGAGGTGGAAGTTTGGGGAGCCAATCCAAGGTCTGTAGAACAGTAGGGATCCGACCTAGAGGTCCGGCCACGTGGAGGTCCGACCAGGTCAGCTCGGACATGGCAGTGCGGCCATGTGGGCAGTCTATCTGGACAGCCACTCTGTCGAATGAGACAAGAGTTTTGAGTGGGCTGACGTCACATTTGTTAGTATTTTTAGTGTTAGCTATTTTCCGGGACGAATATTCAAATTTGTTGGACATGTAATTTATTTGGAATAATTTATTTTTAACTATTTAATTCAACAAATCATTTAATTTAATGTTTGAAATTTGATTTAACAATTTCATGTTTGGAATTTGAATTTATTATTTTGTGATTCATTTGATAATCATCTCAATTTATCATTTCATTAAAATATAGGTTAATGGCTTGTTTTTCAAAAATTATAGACCATCATTTTTACAAGTCCAAGATCATTTTAACAAATCAATTTAATGATTAGAATTTAATTTGTCAATTATATGCTGTAAATGATTTTATTCAAAATTAATAGTAAAATATTCTGTGTAATTGCAGGTCAAAAGAAACAAATTGCTCAACCCATATAGCAGCCCACGTTACTCCCAGCAACAATTCGGATCAAAGGCCAACCCAGGGTTTCGCTCAAAGCATGAAATTTTCGCTCAAGCGAACCCAGTGTCACTCAAGCGAACTCAGCCGCGCTCAAGCGAAAGTTATTCAATCGCTCAAGTGAAACCGACCCCGCTCAAGTGAAAGTGATCCAATCGCTCAAGCGAAACCAGTCCCCCTCAAGCGAAACCAATTTCGCTCAAGCGAAATCTACATGAGACTTAAGCGAAAATGCTGCAGCTAGGTTACCTAAAAACAGAGCATCAATACAAAGCAATACACAGTAGATTATTTCCAATCTGCTGGGGTTTCCAAAACCAAACTCAATCTTCTCCAAATCAGAAATTCGATCGGCCGAGTGTCCTGCAAATAAGAACAAATCAATCGATGGTTTCCAAGACTCAGAGAGATACAAATCGTGTAGAAGAATTTCCAAATCGCGATTCCAACGTATGGGTTTTTAAACGATTGATTTAGAACAGATTCATTTCCTAAATCAATCGATACAAATCAAAATCAGTTTACTATCACATGGCAGAAATTGCAGCAACAAAGAGATCCAAGCTTCCTTCCAAATCAGTTGTGCCACAGAGATTCAAAATCGGATTCATTCGATATTCCAAAATCGCAGCAGATCCCGTGATTCTTAAATCAATTCAGGGATTTGAAA
>NMUG010005664.1:0-13008 GCA_002855965.1 Monotropa hypopitys | reverse complement strand
ATTGGCTATTCGAGGTGAGAAAAGTGTTAGACACTCTTGAGATCATAGAAGACAAATTGCGGATTTCCTTTGCTACTTACCAGCTGACGGGAGAGGCTAGTCAGTGGTGGAGTTCCATTCTGGAGATGCGTCGTGCTAGTTTGCTTGCCCGTGGAGATGCTGATTCACAGGCTATTCTTGATCCTGTTCGTGGGATGACGTGGGCTGATTTTCAGTCTGTCTTCGAGAGGCAGTACTTTCCAGAGAGTTTCAGGGAACAGTTGCATGATCAGTTTGAGTGGTTAGAGCAGGGGACGATGACTGTGTCCCAGTATGCCATGCATTTTCAGGCATTGTCGAGATTTGCTACCGATCTAGTGAGCACGGAAGAGAGGAAGTGTAAACGTTTCGAGAAGGGTCTTCATCCTCCGGTTCAACGGTTGGTGATGAGCCAACGGTTTCGGGTGTTTGCGGATATTGTTGACTGTGCGAGGGCGATAGAGCCGAAGAGAGAGCAGTCTAGAAAGGTGAAGATATAGGAGCCGCGTCGACAGGTTTCCAACTCGAGTTCATCATCGGGCATTTATGGGAGAAAGCGTCAGAGGGAGCCATCTCGCTTTTATAGAGGTCAGAGGTCGCAGAGTGGTGCTAGCTCAGCGAGGAGCCCAGTTGTTTGTCACAAATGCCAGCAGCCAGGGCATGTGCGAGCAGATTGTAGAGCCTCCACTTGTTTTAGGTGTGACCAGGTGGGTCATATGGCCAGAGATTGTCCAGGGAGAGCCGGTGATCACAGTGAGGTAGGGTCAGTGCAGCAGCCTCGGGGTGGGCATCAGCGTACGCATCAGTCAGGACCAGCAGCTTCAGTTCTGGCTTCTCGTGCTAGCGGGGTTACGACTCCTGTCAGGCCAGTTCAGACGTTTCAGCAGAGAGGTGGTTATCACCAGGGCCCGACTACTCATGGCAGAGCTTTTTCTATTCCAGCAGCCTTAGTTCCTTCTACTTCTCAGTCCCAACCAGAGACTTCGGTAGTTCGTGGTATGTTTCTCATTTACAACTCTTGGGCTAGTGTCTTGTTCGATTCGGGTGCATCGCATTCGTTCATTACTGCATCATTTATCCATGCATTGGAGTTGGGTGTGGATGTCTTGGATCCACCTTTGTTTGTGGATACTCCCATGGGAGGTCATGTCCGATTGGACCGAGTTTGCAGAGATTGCGAGTTGACGTTAGAGGACCACCGTTTTACGTTTGATTTCATCATTCTGGGAATGTCCGGGTTTGATCTCATCTTAGGGATGGATTGGTTGTCTACCTTCCATGCCAACATCGATTGCCATCGACGTCGTGTGCGGGTCTTCTCTCCCGAGGGAGTTTACTTCTATGTTTACGGCGATAGGAAAGAATCAGTCGATTCTTGTTTCTACGATCCCCAAGACCGCGATTCTATTAGTTGTTTGCTTGCCAGCCTCAGTTTAGATGACAATTCTTCGCGCCGTGGTGAGTTACCTTTGGTTGTTTGTGAGTTTCTGGATGTTTTCCCAGAAGAGTTGCCTGGTTTGCCGCCTAAGCGAGAGGTGGAGTTTTCTATTGATTTGTTGCCGGGTACTTCTCCTATTTCGATACCACCTTATCGGTTCACGCCAACCGAGTTGTGAGAGCTAAAGTCTCAGTTGCAAGAACTCTATGAGTTGGGTTTTATACGTCCTAGTTCGTCACCATGGGGTGCTCCAGCATTGTTTGCTAAAAAGAAAGATGGGTCCTTGCGATTGTGTATAGATTAACGGAAATTGAATAGGGTAACCGTGAAAAACAAATATCTGATGCCGAGGATTGATGATTTGTTCGACCAACTTCATGGTTCCACATGTTTCTCAAAGATTGACTTGCGTTCTGGCTACCATCAGTTGCTTGTTCGGGCGGAAGATATTCCGAAGACAACATTTCGTACACGTTATGGTCACCACGAGTTTGTTGTCATGCCATTCGGCTTGACTAATGCTCCAATGACGTTCATGGATCTTATGAACCGTATCTTCCGTATCCACCTTGATCGTTTCGTGGTGGTGTTTGTCGACAATCTTCTTATCTATTCTGCATCAGAGGAGGAGCATCACGTTCATCTTCGGGTTGTGTTAGAGTTGCTGCGAGAGCACAAATTGTATGCCAAGCTTAGCAAGTGTGAGTTTTGGCTTCCGAAAGTAAAGTTTTTGGGTCACGTCGTATCGCGGGGAGGTGTGTCGGTTGATCCTAGCAAGGTTGATGATGTTTCTTTGTGGCCGCATCCACAAAGTGTGTTCGATGTCCGTAGCTTTCTGGGAATTGTTGGTTATTATAGACGTTTTGTTCTAGACTTCTCACGATTAGCCGTGCCTATGACTCGTTTGACCTGTAAGGGTGTTCTGTTTGCTTGAGATGATTCTTGTGAGGTAGCTTTCGAGGAGCTGAAGAGGCGTTTGACTTCGGCACCGATTCTTATTGTATCTGAGAGAGGAGTTGGTTACTCTGTCTATTGTGACGCTTCTCATGACGGTTTGGGATGTGTCTTGATGCAAGAGGGGAAAGTCGTTGCGTATGGTTCGAGGCAATTGAAGACGCACGAGAGGAATTATCCGATGCATGATTTAGAGCTTGCCGTCATCGTTTTTGCATTGAAGATGTGGATGAACTACTTGTACGGTAAGAAATTTAAAGTATTCTCGGATCACAAGAGCTTGAAGTATCTATTCACGCAGAAAGAGTTGAACTTGCGACAGAGACGGTGGATGGAACACTTGGAGGACTACGATTTTGAGCTACACTATCATCCGGGTAAGGCTAACGTTGTTGCCGACGCGTTGAGTCGAAAATCTTGTCATCTCGCTAGTTTAGCCGTGCTTGGTTGGAAATCTATGGAAGACTTGGGTCCGTTCTTATTGCATGCCGAAGAAGTTGGAGAGCAAGCCACGTTGTGCAATTTATCGACTCATTCGGAACTATCGCGTTGGGTTATTGAGGCACAGGCCGATGATTCAGAGGCTTCGGAGTTTCGGGCAAAGTTTCTTAGCGGGGATGCGCGTCAGGGTTGGATGATCCACGCCGATGCTAGTTTGCGTTTCTGTGGTCGGTTGTTTGTCCCTTCGTCTTACCGTGGAGGTATTCTGTACGAGTTCCATCACTCGCCATTAGCTGTTCATCCAAGAGGCACGAAGATGTATCACGATCTTAGATGTCAGTTTTGGTGGCCGGGAATAAAGAGAGACGTAGCCGTGTTCGTGTCCAAATGCCTTACTTGCCAACAAGTGAAGGCCGAGCATCAGCGTCCTGTCGGTTTGCTTCAGCCGTTATGTCACACTATGGAAAATATAATTAGTTTCCATTCGTTTCAAAAAATATAATTGATTGATTAAATCTTTTTTTGAGATTTAATTTTTAATCGTTCAGTTCCCTGCGACTCGTATTTTATTTTACCGATCCTGTCTGAGTGAGGGAAGTCTTGGTTTGTGAGGTTCGGTGTTTTGAGTGCGGGCAAGTCGTCGTGGTAGAATTCGGGCTTCGTTTTGAGTCTCGGGAGTTGTTCGAAAGTTTCGTGGGTCATTCAAATTCATTTTAATTCATTTAATTTAATTATTTAAACTAAAATTAAAAAAAAGGTTGTATATGTATCAGTTGGGGGAGTCTTCCCCCTTATCTTTCTCTTCCCCCCGATGGTCCCATCCTCGAAACCCTATTCCACCATTGTTGGCCGCCAACCTCCCTCCACTCTCGGACCTCCATCTTTCCTCCCTCCACCTCTCGGCCTCCTCCCTCACTCTCACCCGAACTCCCCTTTCCCCTCTGCCCGTGCGATTGCTCCCCCTCCCCCTCTCCTCCGCGCGCCGACCCTCTCCCTCCCTCTCACTCTCGGTTTTCTCCCTCTCTCTTTTCCCATCGCCATTCTCCCTCTCCCCCCTCCTCTCCACCACTCTCTCCCTTTTCCCATCTCCCCCGCGCCCGCCTCTCTCTTCCCTCTCCTTCGCGCGCGCCGGTGCGCAGCGGCTGCGTTGGGAGTGGTGCGTGGTGTGTAGTGTGGTGCGCGGTGTGTGGGCAGCCGTGGTGGTGTAGGCGTGTTTGGTGGAGACGGTGGTGTTCCGTGTGGCGGCAAGAGCAGTAGATGGAATGTTGGCCGTGGCTGTAATGGTGGTCAGTTTAGCGGCAACAGATGGGCGTGGAGATGTGGCGGGGTACAGTGAAGGATGGGCGAGCTGGTTCACGCGACGACGGCAGTCCGGGCTTGAGTTTGAGGTTCGACAAGGTATAGTGACAGTTGGGCGAGCAGTGTCGCACGACAGTTGAGGTTTCGCGTCAATGGGTAAGTCTATCGATCTATTTCTCCCATTACTATACGACATTGCTTATTGTTTGTTATCGATTGTAACTATCTATCGGATTCTAGGTGTCAGCCTTAGAGAGCGACAGAAATCAGTGGCGCGCGGCGTTTAATGCTTTGGCCACCGCTTGTGGTCGCGTCGGCAGGTATACCGTATCCTCTGTTTAATTGTCGTTAAGTCGAAATTGGTAAATTACGTTTGTAGGAGGTGTGAAAATCGGATTCCTGTTGTTGTTGTTGTTGTTGGCACCTTAGTGCGGTTCTCCTATTTTGGGAAGGTTGATGCCGAAATTTCTAGCAAATCCCTTGTCGACAATCGTCACAGAAATTCCAATCGATGTAGAGTTTTCTATCCCTCTCGTTTGTAATATCGGTATTCTTTCTTCTCCCTCGCATTATAATTTAATTTGTCGGTTTTCAAGTATTCACAAAATATCTTTCAAATGATGTCGTTCGCGTCAGTTGGTCAATTTTGAGTATCGTCTAGGGCCTTTACATAATTCCTAGGTTGTTGGTCTTTCGATTCCTAAATTGATTGCGAAAACCTCCAATTTTTATAGAAAGTGTGTCGTCGTCGTTTTTATGAAATCAAATTGGAGAGTTTGACTTGTTTGGACACTCTTGAGTGGTTTGGGGTTTAAACGTAGTCTTGACACGTTTTTATTATGAATCGAACGAAATGATTATTTTGCGAACAAATGGAACGTTTTGTGAATAAACTGAAATGATGCAGACGGCATTGCAGCAGAATACCTCTGGTCAGTTGGACCCAAGACCCGCGGAAACATGCCCTAGATTTATAGCAAAGACGCACCCTGTGCAGAGTATTCTAGCCCAGCCAAGCACGCTACCGTTCGGACATCACCTCGACTAAGTGCAGCCAAGCACCGTACGGAAGCTCATGTCAGCCACCAACACATCTCAGCAGCTCAGCAACCCAACTGAAGTAAACATCGGCCATTCAGCTCAGGTCGGCCGCCTTATCAGATCAGCGGCCTGACAGTTCCCACGCATCGCGGGAAAAGACACCATCTGGCCCCATCAAACTGTTTCTTTTTCTTTTACTTTCTTATTTTGGGCTAACCCGACATGTTTAGGGTTTTGTTTTGATTTTGTTTTGTGTTCTTTTCCTTTTTGGGCCTAATCCGGGCGGTGGCCCATGTTTGTACTTAGGGTATGTTTCCCCTTTTGGTATTTTGGAGAAGGCCGCCCTATAAATAGGGCTCCCGTATGATTGTAAGAGGCAGTTGATTGAATAGAAGAAAATTGAGTCAAGCATTGCTTGTTTCTCCCACACTCCCCTTCGGCATTCCCTCTGTGGAATCAACAATTTGGTTTGAAGCCGTGTTCTGGCAATTCGTGCACGAGTTCAACAGTTCGCGAGCCTTGGCCATGGGTATTCGTGCGTCGAATCAACAGGCTTGAGAAGAGAATCAACGGAGGTATTCTAGGTGAATCAATCCGGCATTATGTTTGTCCTTTGTTCTTATTGTTTCCTCTACATCAGCTTGGTATCAGAGCTCTACGTCTTTATCCAGCTAGAGCATTGCATTCCGATTCTTATCTAACTTTGTGCACCAGCTAGCACATGGCTCCGAGGAGACGACCCGCTCATGAACTTGAAGAGGACAGACTTGACAGGCTACAACAGACTATGGAAACTTTAGCAGCCAGTGTTGCGGCCATCCAACTCCAGCTTCATCCACAACACCCTGATCAACCTCACCACTGGCGGAATCCTCGTGAGGACGAGGAGATTGAAACCAACCGTACATACGAAAATGAGGAGGAGAATCCCTTTGCTGAAGATGAGCCTTATCGAAGACCAGAAAGACACCTGCGGATTCTCAATCGACGTGAGGAGCGAGAGGCTCCCCCTTCTCCATCAAAATGGGAGTCGGAACTCAAAATTGATATCCCAGAGTTCCAGGGAGGTATGAGCCCAGAAGATTTCTTGGACTGGCTATTCGCCGTGGAGGAAGTATTGGAGTTCAAAGAGGTTCCGGAGGACAAACGGGTCGCCCTCATGGCTAGACGTTTCCGCGGTAGAGCGGCGGCCTGGTGGCAGCAGCTGAAGGTCACTCGTGCCCGAGTGGGCAAAAAAAAAATTGAGACATGGGAGAAACTCCAAAAGCACCTCTGAGAAGCATTCCTACCGTACAACTACTCCCGAATTATGTATCAGAGGTTCCAGAACCTCAAGCAGGGTACAAAAACTGTGGACGATTATACCACTGAGTTCTACCAGCTAATGGCTCGGAGTGACCTGGGTGAGACGAGCGATCAGTTGGTCTCACGATATGTTGGTGGATTGCAGCTGCATTATCAGGACACACTCAACATGTTCAATATATATTCCATTTCTTATGCATACCAGAAGGCCCTGCAAATGGAGAAACAACTTCGACGGAAAATGGCCACCCAACCTTGGGCGTCACCCAGCAGTCGTACTGTCCCTCAGGGAACAGGCCGAGCTGCACCCCAGACGAGCAGAGTTCCTGCTCCATTGTCGAGCTCATGAAGACCTGCCCATCTCAGTGCAGGTCGATGCTTCAAATGCAGAGAGACAGGTCATCGGTTCATTGATTGTAAGAAACCCGCTATTCAGAAGGGTCTGTTCATTGATAGCGAGGGTTCAGTTCGAGTTGAGATGGATCACCCTGAGGAAACCCCGACAGAGGGGACATCAGGAGAAGATTCCATAGAAGAAGAGGAAGAACACGTGGATGGTGATTTTGGACCTTTGCTTGTAGTAAGGCGCACCTGCCTGACACCCTACGAAACAGTATTTTCCAGTCTCGCTGCACAGTGGTAGGTAAGATCTGCCGGTTTGTAATTGATTCAGGAAGCTGTGAGAATGTAGTCTCAGAGGAAGCTGTAAGAAAATTGGGTCTGACAACTGAGAAGCATCCGAGCCCATACAAGTTGACGTGGTTGCAAGACGGTGAGAAGGTGACGGTCTCAAAATGCTGCCTGGTATCACTTTCCATTGGCGCTAATTATCGCGATCAGATCTGGTGTGACGTGGTCGAGATGGATGCTTGTCACCTCCTTCTAGGAAGACCGTGGCAATTCGATCTCGCCGTACAACATGACGGCCGCAAGAATACCTACAGCTTTACCACTAACAAGGTCAAGGTTATACTCTACCCAAGTAAAGAAGAGGGCCCAAGGACAACAATTGAAAGGGGTCCGAACTTTCTAACCAGACAGAAGTTTGAAGATAAAATTATGGAGTCCGGTCTTGTGTATGTTCTGATAGCCAAAGGGCTTGGCCCGCACTGCGATAATGGACAGCTCGGTTCCCAGAGTGCTCAGCTCGGCACAAATCAATTCATTTCCGATGATGTCCCTGAATGCGTGCGAAATCTTCTAGTCGAATTTGGAGATGTTTTCCCCGAAGACTTACCGACTGGACTTCCACCTCTGAGGGATATTCAACATCAGATCGATCTGGTGTCTGGATCAGCCTTGCCAAGCAAACCACACTACCGAATGAGTCCACGAGAGCACGAAGAGATGAGGTCTCAAGTAGAAGAACTGCTTCACAAGGGATATGTCAGAGAAAGCCTGAGTCCCTGTGCTGCCCGAAGAAGGACGGTACCTGGCGAATGTACGTCGACAGCCGTGCTATCAATAAGATTACCGTGCGATATCGATTCCCTATTCCGCGGCTGGATGATTTGTTAGATCAGCTCAGCGGGGCTACAGTATTCAGTAAGCTTGACTTAAAAAGCGGCTATCACCAAATCCGCATCCGTGAAGGGGACGAATGGAAGACAGCCTTCAAGACCAGGGAAGGGCTGTTTGAGTGGATGGTAATGCCTTTCGGCTTATCCAATGCCCCTAGCACTTTTATGAGAGTGATGAACCAGCTGTTTCGCCCACTAATCGGAAAGTTTGTTGTTGTTTACTTTGACGACATCCTTGTCTACAGCCCTAACCCAGACAAACACCTCCAACACCTGCGACAGGTCCTACAATTACTACGAGAAGGTCAGTTGTATGCTTCCCGAGCTAAGTGTTCGTTCATGATGACCAGTGTGCTCTTCCTCGGATATGTGGTGGGAGGAAGAGGAATTTCAGCGGATGGGTCCAAAATTGAAGCAGTTCAGAGGTGGCCCACACCGAAGAATATCCACGATGTCCGCAGCTTTCACGGCCTAGCCTCTTTTTACAAGAAGATTCATCCCCAGCTTCAGCACAATCATGGCCCCCATCAGTGATTGTATGTGAGCTGGGCAATTTCAGTGGACGGAAGATGTCGCACAAGCTTTGGATATGATCAAGGACCGATTAACCACAACTCCTGTACTTGCTTTGCCGGACTTCTCCAAGCCCTTCGAACTACACTGTGACGCCTCAAAGGTGGGAATTAGAGTTGTTCTCAGCCAGGGTGGTCGCCCCATTGCTTTCTTCAGTGAAAAACTGCACGGTGCCACATCCAATTACAGTACGTATGACGTTGAATTCTACGCCATCATCCGAGCCTTGAAGCACTGGTACCCTTATCTCTCTCAAAGCGATTGCATCCTATTCTCTGACCACGATGCTCTCAAACACATCAATAGTTAAGATAAGCTTTCAGCTCGGCACGCCAGATGGGCGACCTACTTGCAACAGTTTACCTTCTCTATCCAACACAAATCTGGGGTGCAGAACAGAGTGGCAGATGCACTCAGTCGCCGAACTTGTCTTCTCAATACCATGCAGAATAAGGTCATGGGCTTTGACTCTTTCAGGGAACTTTTAGAAACTGATGTGTGTTTCAAACAGATTGCTCAAGAAGTGTCAGAAGGTAGTTGTCCCGAATATTCGCTGCAGGATGGGTTTTTATTCAGAGGTAACCAGTTGTGTGTGCCTGACTCGAGCCTCCGCCTCCAGATCATCAAAGAACTCCATGAAGAAGGACACGTCGGAAGGGACAAAACTATTCAGCTGGTCAGTGATTCCTATTTCTGGCCTTCCATGCGACGCGACATTACTAGGAGGGTAGAACGATGCAGAGTCTGTCAAGTTGCCAAAGGAACTGCAACCAACGCGGGCCTTTACTTACCTCTCCCCATCCCCAATCATCCTTGGTCCAGTGTCAGTATGGACTTTGTCCTGGGATTGCCGCGTACCCGGCGTGAATTTGACTCTATTTTTGTGGTGGTAAATCGATTCACCAAGATGGCCCATTTTATCGGGTGCCGGAAAACCATTGATGCCGTCCACATTGCCCAGATTTACTTTAAGGAGGTATACCGAATGCATGGCCTTCCGACGTCTATTGTTTCTGACAGAGATATGAAGTTCCTCAGTCATTTCTGGAGGTGTTTGTGGAAATTGACCAACACCAAGTTAGATTTCAGTAGCACTTATCATCCCCAGACAGACGGGCAGACTGAAGTGGTTAATCGATCTTTGGGAAACCTGTTAAGATGCTTAGTGGGAGAACAACCTAAGAGCTGGGACCAGAAGATGTATCAGTCCGAATTCGCCTTCAACAGGTCAGTCAACCGCAGTACGTGACTCAGTCCGTTCATGGCCAACTACGGATATCAGCCCCGGGCCCCTATGGATCTAGCCCCACTCCCCAGCAAGAAGAGGACCCACAAGAAAGTTAAGGATATGATCAGTGACCTACAGAACGTCCACGCCCAGGTTCAACAAAACCTAGAAAAGTCCAGGGCTAAATACAAAGAAACCACTGACAGAAGGAGACGGCTGGCAGAATTCCAGGAAGGAGATTTCGTCTGGGCCGTTCTGACAAGGGACAGATACCCCGCACATAAGTACAACAAGCTAGCCGCACGAAAGATAGGGCCGTATGAGATTGTCGAGAAAATCAACACCAATGCCTGCAGACTATAACTTCCCAGTCACCTCAACATTTCAGATGTTTTTAATGTCAAACATCTCTGGCCGTATCACGGAGACAGTTCAGAGGAGGAGGACATGCAAAATTCGAGGACGAATTCTCTCCTACCTGGGGAGGATGATGCAGACGGCATTGCAGCAGAATACCTCAGGTCAGTTGGACCCAAGACCCGCGGAAACACGCCCCAGATTTATAGCAAAGACGCACCCCGTGCAGAGTATTCTAGCCCAGCCAAGCATGCTACCGTTCGGACATCACCTCAACTAAGTGCAGCCAAGCATCGAACTGAAGCTCAGGTCAGCCACCAACACAGCTCAGCAGCTCAGCAACCCAACTGAAGTAAACATCGGCCATTCAGCTCAGGTCGGCCTCCTTATCAAATCAGCGGCGTGACGGTTCCCACACGTCGTGGGAAAAGACACCATCTAGCCCCACCAAACTGTTTCTTTTTCTTTTACTTTCTTATTCCGGGTTAACCCGACATGTTTAGGGTTTTTGTTTTGATTTTGTTTTCTGTTCTTTTCCCTTTTGGGCATAATCCGTGCGGCGGCCCATGTTTGTACTTAGGGTTTGTTTCCCCTTTTGGTATTTTGGAGAAGGCCGCCCTATAAATAGGGCTCCCGTATGAATGTAAGAGGCAGTTGATTGAATAGAAGAAAATTGAGTCAAGCATTGCTTGTTTCTCTCCCCCACTCCCCTTCGGCATTCCCTCTGTGGAATCAACAATTTGGTTTGAAGCCGTGTTCTGGCAATTCGTGCGCGAGTTCAACAGTTCGCGAGCCTTGACCTTGGGAATTCGTGCGTCGAATCAACAGGCTTGAGAAGAGAATCAACGGAGGTATTCCAGGTAAATCAATCCGGCATTCTGTTTATCCCTTTGTTCTTATTGTTTCCGCTGCATCAGGAACTGTCTTGGAAACAAAGGAAAGGAAAGTCACATAGTGGGATGACACGTCGACTAGGAGGAGGTTTGCCCTAGGTTGTACGGAATGAAAGTAAATGTGACACTATCTACTCTATACGAGGAACTTGATGTGGACTGCGATATTTGAGTTGGCTATTTATACAGGTAGTGTGGATACCTTGGGTGGCTAGTGTGAGCACCCACGACATTGCGCAATGGAGGTTTGACTGGGCCCTCCCGGTGTGCCGGGGAATCACTAGGAACTTTATGTTTAGAGGTTGACGAGCCCCTAATGACGGAACTAGCCGAAACTCATACTATTTAGTGATTGCCCTTATTTCTATAAGGTGTGGAATTAAAGTGAATCTTGAAAAAATACACGGGAATTGGAATACGTTTTTATAACGGAAAATGAGTCTTTTACTTTGTGTGGGTCGACACTTGATACAATTCCCTCTTGGCCTTGTCTAGGCAACCTTTTGGTAGACTTTGGATACTTTTACTTCTCTTTCTCGAGTCTTGGTCAGACACTAGTTTTACTGCTTTTACCTTACTATGAGTCGACAGTAAAATATTTGAAAGAGAATAACTAATTTTAAATATGAGATCCATTGCATATGTCACATTACATTCCTTGCATTGTCATACATTTGCACCCCAATATTATAGACGGTAGGAGATGGATTATCTCTACCAAGCGGTTGGGCCTGACCCTCCACTTTTGTAGGACTTGTCCCTTTTACTTGGAGCCGCTGGATCCTTCGCAGGACTCGAGGCTGGACCGGACTGTAGTGATAGGTTGCTCTCCTTTTATTGTACATCACTTCTTTTCTTTTCTGTTGGCCACCTTGTACATGATTAATTTATAAAATCCTATTTTGGCCTTTTCTTTTAGTTGAGGCATTGTTGTACAGGGTTATGTTATAAAATCTTATTCGACTCTTTTTATTTGTATCAGAGTAGCGCAGGCGTTTATGTAATAATAATGTGTTGAGTAGTGTGTGTGTGTGTGGTAGACAGCGCCTTACCCCTTTTTATTCGGATACTCTTACCTATTTAACACTTCTCAAAAAAAAATATGTCTCAAATTTTGGGAGTGTTACAGTTGGTATCAGAGCGCTCGTTCCGACTTACCTAGGTCTTTGGGTGAGACTTTTAGTCTCAATGAGCTCACTGTTTCTTTTGTGTAGCTCTGAGTGACTGCATTTAGGGTGCATAACATGTGTATCTAGGCATCGAATGTGTATGAATTGCATGGATCTCATAAAACAACAACTTTTTATAACTCAAAAATAACAAAATAGTTTGGAAATTTGTGGTGTCTACTCCTTCGAGTTGGTCCTTTTTCTTAAAGTGTAAGCGAGTCTCTTCGTTGGTTCCAGTGGTGATTTAACCTCTTTGCTCCTCGGTTTCGATCGTTGGTGACCGTAGTTGTGGCTTGTCGAGCCTATTCCTCCATAAGAAGAAGATTCTTGTTGTCGTTATCGTGGTTTTTGAGCTTATCTTTGGTAGCGGATGATGGACCTTGCGGCAGTCAGTGGAGTTGATTCTCGTTTGCCCTTCTAGTAAGGATGATTATCTTGCGTACGGTTGATTGATCATTCCTTGAATTTTCCCTTTCGTTCTTAGACGAGGTTGTTGTTAGCTTTTCCTTCTAAGAGTGGTGTCTCTCCTCTTGATGTCGGTTTGATAGTCATTATAATGGCTGGAAAGTTGTAGTGCTCTTGCAATCGAGCCTTGAATTCTATTTCGCTTCTTGACGTTGATATCTGGAGTTTGTCTTTTATACCGTGGCTTGATTGTCTCCTGGTGGTTGAGTTTGACTCCCATTCTCTTTGCGCGGTAGACTTCTTGCTTGATAGGATGGTCATTGAGGTTTGTTTACTTTTTTGGGATTGATTGGGTCTCCCTAGAGCG